>JAAQRH010000379.1:0-70942 GCA_013186785.1 Fusarium pseudonygamai
ATATTAAATATATTAAATATATTTTAATTTTCTTTTTTATTATTATATTAAAGATAATTTATTTATTTAAAAAGCCTATATTAATTAAGCTATTAAATAAAGTTATAAGAATATTAAATTTAAATAAGAAAAATATTATCTAGAGCTGTTTCTTAGTAAATGCCTGTAAAATCTAATTGCTCCATTTGCCAACGGTCTAAAAAGTCAAAGCCGATAAAGTCCCCATACAAGAATGACTGATCATCCTGGGGTAAAGTCATATCTGCCTGAGGCGGTTGCAAAATAGGCCCATCACTTAGAGTCTGGTTATGGGGGATGGTCTGGATCGTATTAATTTGCTCAGTATCGCTCGTCGACATTGGGTAGAGCTTGTTCTTAGAGAGCACAATCTCAAATGCAGGTAATGCCCTCTTGATAGCAGGTGTATCTCGGATTTGGTCAAGTGCAAGCATCGTGTGCTGAACCGATATCCGAGCCATTGAGCGGATGAGGCTTGACTCTGCAGCGTCAAGAGCAGACTCTATGTGAAGAGCCAAAAGAGCTGTGATGGTGGTGATACTAAGAAAGTAATGGTTAGAAAGTCAAAAGTGGTGTGGAATAAAGGAGAGACACATACAAAGTAGTCGGCAACTTTTGGATCGTGTTGTTGATCATGACGCGTTTGACGATGGTATCAAGCTCAAAGATTGCTGATCTGAAGCGCTGCTGCGCCCACTCGCGCAACCCACCATCACTCATCTGCCATCGCCCGCGACGCAGCAAACGACACATGATGCACTCAAAGCGGTAACTAGTGGTCAGAGCCTCGAGATGATAGATCTCACCATCAGCAAAGGAAGCCATGAGGTGCATCCTTTCGGGAAGTGAGGTTCGCCAGGCATCGAGTGGCAGTATTCGCTTGTGAATTTCTTCTGCAGATGGGTTTGAACTCGTCACGACAGACATGACATTCCCGACTGAGATAATGTCAGATGATTCGTAGGTTCTAAAGAGGACTGAGACTTACACATCTGAGCCAACTCGCATTGAGCTATTAGGGACACCTTTTGGGCCCGAGATATTGGTGATAAGATTCCGGACCATTGCTCAATGTCTTCAGTCTCCCAGTCAGCCTCTGTGAGGGGTCTGATTGGAGGCGCATTGGCAAGCAGCCGCATGTTTTGCGTGTTGATGAAGAAATGGAAGATATCTCTATTCTACCACGCGTTAGTTTGGTGTTCAGACTGTGAAGGTCTGGAACTCACATGTAAAACCCACCAGATTCGTCGATATAACTTCTGAGATCCGTCGTCACGAAGGCAACTGATATGTGTCAGTCATGTCTTTGTTTGAAGATGGTCAAGTTGTCACAACTCACGCATTTTGTACGCCCATCTTTGAAGCACGACGGACAGAGTTGTGAAACCAGTACTGAAAGTCCCTGTCGGACGGATGATCCAGGATGATGGCACCAAGAATCATGGACCCTTGCAACATGGAGAGTGGATCGCCTTGGCAGTGAAAATCATGGAAGAGCTTGGCCTTTGAAAAGAAAGATGCCTGTGCGGTTGAGCGATCTGGATAGCCACAGCCAATGAGGACATCATGAGTGACATAGAGACTTGCAGCTGCGGCTACAGCATGAAGCAGGAAGAGACAACAGGTTCCTGAGCGATAACTCTGAATAAAGTCCGTTCTGTTGAGGATGGGTGCGAATGGGTGTACATAGTCGAAGTATGCTTTGACTATATCGTCCCTGTAACAATATTAGATCGTCTCATTGACAGTGGCGAGATGGACTTACATGAATCGGGGAGGAGGAAGCTCGAATACTTTCTTCTTGGCAAGATACTCGTTGTCAACGTCGTCAAGCTGAGGTGGTGGATTCCAGTGATGTATTTGACTGTTAAAGCTGTCATCTGGTTCGTCGTTTGACTGGTGATCACTTGCATCTGTCTGAGCCGCCGAGGTGTCATTGACTGTGTCTTGCAGTATATTAAGGTAGAGTAGATCAGCCTGGGCCTGACCCGGTGGACGACGATCCCTCGAGTGGGGAGTGTCGTTCCGTAAGGAACTGCCTGTATGGCTGGCATGGATAGACTCTTCTACGGGATCAGAATGAGAACTATCTGTTGTCTGCCTTGACACATTTGTCGGAAGCTGTTGCTGTCGTGGCTATGAATGTATACAACTGTCAGCTTGGTACAAGCCACATGGCAGTGCGCTACAGAGGACGTATCACTGGAGTGGTACGAGGGAGGCAATGAGACAGTGACTAACCGACAAAACGGAACCATTGGTGTCTGGTATATTTTTCCGCGACCTGGGCGTTTCGGCATTACGCCCTTTTCTATAGTACGAATCAGTAACCAAACATCAATTCAAAACTTGACTCATAATGGTTTCTAAAACTCACACAGTCCGACGTTTCCGCGCTGACAAAACACACTCATCCGGGCACTCTCTACTAACACAGCTGCCGCAGGGAAGCCCAACGACAGCAGCATTGCACTTGATCTTGCGCGTTCTACACGGCACGCAGGCCTTGCTAATCTTGGGCGTGGACGAGGCCCGAGACGGTAGAGGCATTGGGGGAATTAGATAAACGAAAATAAATGCGGTGGATATTTTTTGTTGTCGTCGTGTAAGATGCCGAGATGAATGGCGGTGCGGGGTTTGGCTGGATGTTGAAGAAGGGTGAAATGCCGCGGGGTTTTGGACGGTGATATGGTGAGACAATGATATTGCCGTGATCCACTTATGATTACGACAGTGGCGCCTGCAGGAATAACGCGCTGTTCCGGAGCACGCCGAGTGGTCTGCGGGAACTAAAATGGCACAGAGTCTGCTTTCTAAGCTTGGTCATAATACCGACCCAAAACACCGCGGGCAAATCGAATATCGCACGCTGGACGTGTCGCCCCCCTAAACCAGCAATGGAAAAAGCAAAAGTTAATATTCGCTCCTTTAAGAGATGGGTGTCACGATGCCATAATCGTACGTCTGTGAGATTGTGTCAGAAACATCACAAACAGCCCTCATTCACTATGGCTATCGATCCTCAACCCAGTTCTCCCTCGCTGTCCTCCGAGACCATTGCCAACGACACAATCGGCAATGATAACAATGTCAACGAACCCAGCGTCGAACCAAAGACACAAGAGCATCAGCATACAGTACCACCTCGACTCTCTCGAATCTATAGCCAAGCGCACCATATCAGCAAGTCATTCATCGAGCAGAACTACCCAGGAGAAGGTACAACACAAGCTCCGTATCGCATCAACTTCCTCCCGGACGATTCCCAAAATGCACAGCTGCTTCCCCGATGGAAGAAGTGGGCGTTTGTCCTTCTCCAATCTCTAGCATGCCTCGCAACTACATTTGCCAGTTCAGCGTACTCGGGCGGTATTAAGCAAGTCATTCGCGCGTTTGGCATTTCCCAAGAAGTGGCTACGCTTGGAATCTCCCTCTACGTTCTGGGCTTCACGTTCGGGCCTTTGATCTGGGCGCCATTGTCGGAGCTTTACGGGCGCAAGAAGGTCTTCTTCTTCACGTTTATGGTTGCAACAGCGTTCAGCGCTGGAGCTGCCGGAGCAGGTTCCATTGCTTCTCTGCTTGTACTTCGTTTCTTGACTGGGTCTATTGGTTCTGCCCCTCTTTCGAATGCCCCGGCGTTGATTGCCGACATGTTTGACAAGTCGGAGAGAGGCTTGGCTATGTGCATGTTCTCGGGAGCCCCTTTCCTAGGACCCGCGATCGGTACGTCTACATCTTGTTGTGTCTTGATCCGACAAGCAACTAACAAAGTCTAGGTCCAATCGCTGGAGGTTTCCTTGGCGAGACTGCAGGCTGGCGTTGGCTCCACGGGCTCATGGCCGCCTTCACTGGCGTCACCTGGATTGCCTGCACCGTCTTCATCCCAGAGACATACGCGCCGTACATCCTGCGCAAGCGCGCCCAGCACATGTCCAAGCTCACGGGCAAAGTGTACATCTCAACTCTCGACGCAGACAAGCCACCAAGCTCAGCTGCTCACCAGCTCAAGAACGCGTTGACCAGACCTTGGCTGCTGCTGTTCAAAGAACCTATCGTCTTCATCACCTCTATCTATATCTCTATCATTTATGGCACCATGTATATGTGCTTTGCCGCGTTTCCTATTGTATTCCAGCAGGGGCGAGGCTGGAGTCAAGGTATTGGTGGCCTTGCCTTTACTGGTATTGTTATCGGTGTTATTCTGTCCATCATCAGCTTCGCGTTTGAAGACAAGCGCTACGCGCGTGCGGCTCAGAGGAGAGGTGCCCCGATGGAGCCTGAGGACAGATTGCCACCAGCCATTATGGGCTCTCTGCTCATTCCCATCGGTCTGTTCTGGTTCGCCTGGACAACCTTTCCCAGTATCCATTGGATCGTTCCTATTATCGGTACTGTATTCTTTGCCTGGGGTCTCGTGCTTGTCTTCATGGCGCTCTTGAACTATCTCATTGACTCCTGTAAGTTTCTTCTCAGGCACCATCTGAGTCTCGCTAACCAAGTCCAGACGTCATCTTTGCTGCGTCGATCATGGCAGCCAATTCTGCGCTGCGATCGCTTTTTGGCGCCGCCTTTCCTCTGTTCACAAGACAAATGTATGATGGCCTCGGAGTCCAGTGGGCTAGCTCCATCCCAGCCTTCCTTGCCCTGGCCTGTGTCCCCTTTCCCTTCCTCTTCTACAAATACGGACGCCAGATCCGCATGAAGTGCGAGTATGCTGCAGAGGCTGCCAATGTCCTCCAAAAGATGAGGTCTCTTCACGTTACTGTGACTGAAGATGACGCCATGAACGAGGCTGAGGAGATGTGGAGGGCCAGAACGCATAACAGCCACGCATCGGCTGCTCATAGCCACGGTCATCGTCGATCTCTGAGCTACACTCGCTCTGCTTGATAGACTAGGCTTTTGGTGTGGTGTACGATGATGAGAGGAGTGAAAAGTAATTGAGTTGAGTAGCTCGGGGGTATTACGGAGGTAATCCAAGTGTAGACATTTCAAGACACGTCGTTATTACCATGTTTTCTTGCTTCTTAGACCTGATAGAAATACAATTTATAGAAATCGTTATATTCGTAGTAATAATTATATTCATTTACTTTTTCCACTCTATTATGAAGCCACAAGTATATCCATGCTGGTGAGGCGTGAATAATCGTTCCCCAACAACTGCCCTCATAGACAATGGATGGATATATCGACTTTGCACCTCTAGTCCTGGTGCTTTGCCAGGTTATGCTGAGCATTTTACTCAACAGGTCTCGAAGTTTTGAACATCATCCCCTAGCTCTTTTGCCCAACCTGTCAAAGTAACCCATCCATGGCTTCGTCGAGTTACGTCAGCGCAACTCTCATTCCGCGGCCTTCTCGATCAGAAGTGACAATACAAGTTTAACCCGGGAAAAGACCCTCTACCATCCGTATCGTCGCCTCAATAATTGTCAGACAAGTGACATTGGCTCTGTGATGATAACACAACTCGGAGATACAAAAGCGAAACTGGATTTCACAAAGCCTAGATCAATACTACTGTTGTCCTCAGCGTGTGTCTCGTGCTTTTCAACTCGTTCCTGAGCCTATTGTATTTCCTTGATTCATAATCGACATAGTTCGAGACCTCGTAGCCTTGAATCATTTATCACATTGAGATGTGATGATGCTCAGGTTTTCCAGAGACCAGGCTCGCGCTTAACCCCACTGAAGCAGAGCGCGAGGCCAAGCTTTCAGCTGGGGATAGTCATATCGCCGTCTGACCGCTCACATCGTGAGTCCATCTTGGCGGTTTAGTGGAGAGCTACCCCCCTTGGTTATCGATCAGATATGCAACAGAGTCCTCACGAGTCATGAGCAACAGCAGAAGGAGCTACGTGGTGTTTAAATGAGTAATTCACTGGACAATCTGTAACATGTCCCGAAACTCTAAATCGAAAAACAGGTGACGAAGCGTGCATGATTAGCGCTGTTTATTTGTGCTAATAATAGTATCACGACCTTCCAGTTCTGAACCGGCAGATGGGGCTGGTCGTGACCTCGCTTCTAGCGCTTTGGGCACCGGCACAAGAGTAATGAAAGCTCTTATGGAAATCTGGAGATGTGCTTCCTCGGATTTCGAGATAAACCTCTGTGCGCAAAGGATCAATAAGCAACGCCACTATGCGCTAACACTGCGCAGCAACCATCGAGTTAGTCTGTCAAGCTAATAAGTTTATATATGTTCCTGGGTACAGCCTTCCCTCTGTTAGATCTTCGCTGCTTTGGGACAAGCCTTCAATGTGACTATTTGAGTAGCCCAAGTCTTTGTGTAACTTCACATGCCGTTTCTGTCATCTGCAGGGTCCAACAAAGAATCCTCAGTCGCGGTCTCGGCCTAGTGCAACTACCATTGAGGAAAGATCTCCGGACAAGAGCGTCAACAGCGGATACCGAAGGCCTTTTGAATTACTGTGCCTTGTAGATTGCTACTGAAACATAACAAGCAAATACCCATAAATGATGTGTCCGTTCAGTTCGCTTAGCACAAGTTCCACATATGATTCCCGAGAAGCTTTATGCCAAGAAGGTCTCGAACTTATATATATCATGTTCTTCTCATTTGTATCTTTATCAGATCTTATGAATGGTCTGTCAATGGGGGAGTCGGGCCGACAAAGTATAGGATTTCGGTTACTGTGTAGTCCGAAGTAACAAGGACTAGGTCGGCTGCATTCTTCCCGCCGATCCCGTGTCGTAATTGTTCTGTATCTCCAAGGACTGCCGAGCCTCGGAGATCTCAGTCGGATGATCTACTCCCCGGGTGTCACGACGACAAGGACAGGCATACCAGCCAGAACCAATATGGAATCAAGGACTTCCCGCGGGGAGGCTCCTAGCATTGACTGTCAAGCCTCATCAGAGTAGAAGCCTCATTTCGAAGAGCTCTATGCCGGAATTTGCATCTTCGTGTCGTACCGTACCCACGAAAGCCACGTACCAGTATCCCGCTAGTGCACAGACTCCCGTACAGATTGAGATCTGATTGAGGCTAGGTTCGGGTTCACGGACTAACGGGTTTCCTCGTCTGCAGAGACAAGAGTCGCAATGTTAGAGTTTTGGCATGAGTCAAGACCAATGCATGTTGGGGTACACGACATATCTGGAATGCATAACTGTCATGCATTAGTTTGACAGATACAGTCGATTGAAGGCGCCAATCATGTCTCACGAACTGAGCATAGAACAACCTCACCTGACTTGACGATAGGAATTATGGTAATACTATGCTGGTAGAGGGCTGGTATGTTAAATTCCCGTCTTCATATTTCCGTTTCCATGGCTGTAAGTCTGAGTAATGTTAATCACTTGTCATCAAAGAGCAAGGACGAGGCAGCATCACGGCACGCCCGGCTGTGAATATGAGTCCTTCGGCTTGGGTTTCAAGGTATGTCCTAGCAGTTCGAGTATCCCGCTAGAGACATAGATTGAGGTTGGGATAAGTAGATGAAAACTTGACGGGTATTCGTGTATTGCATACTTAACTTACAACTCGATAATAACATAAACTAGGAAAGTACAAGAGCGAGACTCTAATATAGCTATCAAGTTGTATTACAGACGCAGTTAGTCTTATGAAAAGTAAACTTTATATTAAACTTCTGGTGTCTATAAGCAATAGCTACACTACACTCAGTGAAGTTAATTACGGCAGCACATTAGACATCAGTAGGTTTCAATGTCTGTTTACAATCTTTGTATCTTACGCTATATAAATGCTGTAAACTCTTCGGACGTTGACCGAGTTCGAGTTGCCTTTTAAAAACCTGTTGACTAAAGTATTATAAACTGCCAACCTGTTCATTTCTCAATGATAACAACATGCGAGGTTAGTTAATTGCCTTGGCAAAGCAAGCTGAAATAGATTGTTGTATCTGACATCTCATTTTCTGTTTATGCTACGGATTCTGCACAGCATATGCACGTTTAAGGTTGTGATAAACAGATAGGTGGGAAAACAACTAACAAGTAACGATTATTCAACAGAAACTCACTGTCGGTGGCTTTCTCAGTCATCGATGCAAAAGCATCTACCCTGTCTTGCCCGTTTGTGTTTATCTGCAGTAGCGCATCGGATGACCCTTGGTGCAGTCACCCCAAAAGGTTAGGAATGCGGCGCTCAAAGGCAGCTCCAGGGGCTCCGGCTAGACCGGCAAGTGATTAGTGTGCCGTGGGCTACTGACTAGCGACTTACGGCCCGCAGCCGCCCGGTACAAGTCCCTCCTCCCCTGTATTCCAACAGGGTTACATGCTATGATGGGCAGGGATCTAGGCGAGTCGCGGGCTCGCAGTCTAGTCTTTGTAGACTTTAGTGGGAGATGCACGTAACTTTGTTCAGTGAGGTCATTTGCTGATGATCCTAGCTGGCTGTAGATTAAGCCTCAGACGTCAAGGGCGGCCGCGTTGTGAAGAACCTTTGAAGAACCTCGACGGTTACGAGTGGATGCGACAGATCGCAGTGGACATCATCTGGGGAAATCCGACTCGTTTGCGAGGATCATTAACAGACTTGGACTTGACGCGCGCGGTGGAGAGCGGAGTTTAGTTTTGAGTAGCAGCCCGACCGAGGGGAGTTTCCACCTTAGTTATGCCATTACCAGGTTTATCCTCATGATCCATTTGCTGCTTATGTGCATTATAAGCGGCAACCACCAAAAAAAGAGCTGCATTAGTATACGCGCTGCGCGGAATATTTGTTTTCTCCGCGAACACACAGGGTTTGCCCGCAGAATAAGCTTTCGGCTTTGGGTCCTGCTCAGCTGTGAACGGAGCAATACATTTAGCGAGCAGCGGTTTCTTTGGAGATGTGTTTTTATTTGAGACAAGTGGGAGGAAGGGCCCTTTGGCAGTCAGCATGACAAATATGACTGTACTAAACCTGTCAAAAAAGGACTCAACAAGTAAGAGTCAAAATATGCTGATGAGAAGTGAGCGGGTACAGCACCAAGACATGCTGAAGCGAGAAAACAAAAAAGTGCGGAATATCCACTTGAACTGCGAAAACATCGCATTGGGAACTCTCAGGCGGTTTGAGAAGGATTTCGGTTACTTATTACAGTGGGTCAACGGCGTCGATTGACTACAGCAGCCGCATTTTTCTCGCTTATGATCTCTCGCAGCGACTAGATTAGAGGCAAACCGAGAGAGAGTGCGGCATCGGCGGAGGAAGCCCGGGCCTGAAACAAGCACATCACTCGCCTCAAAGCCCGTCTTTAGACTACAGTAGCTCATCTCACTTACCCTTTTTAGTATCAAAACAGAAAGACGTGACTGTAAGGCTGAGGCGCCGTTTTGATCCTTCTACAGTCACGCCTCTGTCACCTTGATAACACGCCGCCACATCTCACGCCCTACCCCCTTGTCAATGTCGGTTTCCAAAACGTTCGTTCTTGAGATTACGCATGCAGAGGGCACGTTGTTCAAAGCTAAACGGGTGCCGACTCTATGCAACCCCGCGTGCTCGTCAAGGCTTCCAATGGGTGTGTGCCACTTGCGTGTACGTACCATGACAGCTGCAAGAGCGTAGCACGCTGGTTCAAAGCTTATGGCCCATCCTGGAACCTAGTAATTGTGGCTGCATGTCCTGTCCCATCCTGTACTGTCCTGTCTGTTCGTTTTTTTTTTTTAAAAGGATTCTCTTCTCTCCGCTTTCACGGGACACGGGGATTGTTTGATTTGCTAGGGTTCTTCGTCATCGTGGGAGATTTCGCCTGTAAGAAGCGCGGGATGCCGCTCACCTTTTGACTGCCTGCACGGAGATGACTGGTAGTCGATTCTGTCAGATATAGAATAAAGCCGAAGCACCAGCTTTCTTTTCTTCTTCTCACTTCCTTTGACACATTATACATACTCCATGCCCCATCTCTATCCAGTTCTTTCCAGGATCACCAGGATAACGTTTTCCTTTCTTTTTTACTGCTCCCACTTTAGACATACACTGCCACCTGCTTACTTGGTCCAGAGATGGCTGGCGACTTCTCCAACAGAGCGCCTTGGAAGCGCTCGGCATGTGATCGCTGCCGCGCACAGAAGCTGCGATGTCACCGAGATTCAGGCCACTCAACGGACGCATGTCTTAGATGCCTCAAATCTGGCATCGAATGTGTCACCAGCAAAGCACGTCCAACAGGTCGTCCCCCCTCAAGACAGGTGCAGCCCACCGTTGTAGTTGAGCAAGGTGATACCAGCTCGTCGTCACACACCACGGACTCGTCACCCTCGGCGGGCGGCACAGACATGAGCAACATGATGAACTTTGAGTATGATTTGTCGCTGGACAATATCTTGGACAGCATTGGGATGCAACACTCTGATTTCATGGTCAATGACAATATCCTCGTCGACATCTCCCCCCTGTCGTCGTCCCAATCGACGGGCCAACACAGCGTTACACAGGCACAGGCACAGACAGTGGACCCCAGCACCATCCAATCGACAGCGTCGTACCAGTTCAACAGCCTACCGAGTACCAGTGCCATGGACTCTGCCTTACCCATAAGAAGCGATCATGTCGAGCTGCTTCTGTCAAGGCTGCATTCCAAGTTGTCTGCTCAGCTCTACTCCATCAGATCGTCCCCATGGGACGTGAAGGGTACCCTGAACCTTTCCTTGGCCCATCAGGGTATTGGTCAAGACTTTGAAAACTGCGAGTCCCATCCTCTAGTCCAAGTATCACAAGCCTGCACTGAGCTCGAGAGGCTCTTGTCTGGCCTTCGCGCCCCCGCATCTGCTGAGCATACGCCCTCGTCATTTTCATACACGCCAGCAGTGCCACCGCGATTACGCACAACGCAGCTCCTCATTGCACTTTCGTGCTACATACAAATTGTTTCAATCTATGGTATCATATTCTCAAAAGTATTCGACTACCTCATCAGCACCTCCAAGACATCAAATGGCTCATTCCAATCATCCCCATTGACTCTCTACATTGGGGGTCTTCCTATTCCTCCCAATGAAACATTATCCGGAAATCTGCTCGTTCACCTCATCGAGCATCAGCTTCACCAAATTGAACAGCTCATGGGCCTGCCCGAGCATTATAGAGTATCTTCTAGAGCTAAAGACACTAAAGATGGGGAATTGGGGTTATTTGGGAGTCAGCACAGTCAGTCTCTGCTTAACGCCGCTATACAGCTAGGAGAAGATAGAGACGGGAACCATGACGACATAAGATGCGTCCGGGCATTAAAGGTAGTGATGCGCCAGATTAAAGATTTTTAGACACCTGTTTATAGAAGTTCTGGGGCTTTGTTCAAAAAGATTGCTATAGATTTCTAATAGAGTAAAACTTACAAGTCTAGAGATTCAGTTGGCTCACGTGTCTGAATTGGTGACTGTACTGGTGAGTTTTCTGGGTTTGCTAAGTCGTCATGAATAATCATTGTGCTGTGCCCTCTCATCCCGTGGGAGCGTAATCCTGGTTGCCCAGGACTTTTGTGGTGGTGGTGAGAGATGACTCGTGGTGTCAGCATTGTGTGGGATTCGTCGGTGATTTCGGAAGAGCTGTTTCAGGTTACCGAAGAACAATATGAAAGTATATGGGGGAATCAAGAGTAAATATTCTCGTAAAATAACAGAAATCGAGTCAAATGATTGCCGTGACATAATATATTTATACCATAGCCTCCTTTGCTGGACCTCAATCACGTTCACATCATCACGTCTCCATGTGATCTTCATCTCAGTCTCCAAATTCCGTCGACAAGGAGTTTGACTCTCGCTGTATTTTCGCCGAAAAACCGCTCGGAAATTAAGGCAGTTGTCTCCACTTGGCATTCAGGAACATGTGAGACCAGCGGGATTAGCAGAGGCCAGCGGGATTAGCAGAGGCCAGCGGCATTCGAGTCTGCTAAACCCGCGGGCATTAGAGGAACCATGCAGCGTAACGCAAACAGGGATTTGGGCATGTTCCTGTGACAAATGCGATCTGCCATAATACGTCACAACACCTCAATTCCCGTAAGCAAAACATGCCGAACAAGGATGAAACAAAACCCTCATAGTATTATCAGATTCAAGCTGTGAGTGCGTCGAGAAGGAATCCTTCAACGGCAAGAATCCGAGTCGATAGAATCCTTTGCTGACTTTAGCTGCCGTACTTCCATTAGTCTTGGATCTGACTACAGCATCTACTGACCATACGCGAGCTGCCGCTTATCACCAGGCGTGGAGCTGCAAAGTATGTCCAAGGCACAGCAGAGACTCAGCTTCCTAAAAGGGCCATGACCTGACACTCAAAGCAAGGCCATGGCAACACCTGTTTAGGAACACGACTTGCCTGTTTTATCAGATCTGTCATTTCTGCCCGCTAGTCCTGCTTTGGTGGGATAGGTAGTTAATTCCGCACATGCAACGCAACCAAACTCTACCGGTTCATACCGGGATATGCGCACGCCCCACCATTCTACAGAGTTACTGGTTCGATTCTGGAAATTCGAATAATATCACCATTTCCCGTAGTCTAGTCGCCAATTGCGCCATACGGACCGAGCCTTCCGATGACGCATTTCGGCCGAAAGGACAACAGGGTCATCATCCCACGCTAGATATGTAGGTAAACCAGGTTTGAGCGGCATTGCGGGCACTCAGCGCTAAAAGATGACGGCAGCGCTGTCCCCGAGTGATGCCGGCACTGAAGATGGATCGCGATTTCGGAGGAAATGTCATGGCGAGAACTAACGTGTTCGCCAAGGTGTCAGTAGCGGATGATCTGCCGTGCCAAGGTCCAGGTTTATATCGTGACCATCAAGGTTCTGACTTGGCAACACTCTCTAGAACCGATATCGATAACCGCGGCGGCAGATTAGATCACTGAACGATTTGATGTCCCGGCCTTATGAAAGGACTCAAGGTGATTGACGTTACAGTTTGTGAATTGAGTAATGGCTTTTTAGGTTAAGCTTTAAGCTAAAATTGAATGACATGTGTCAAGCGACAATTGGCCAGGAGGGGAGGCTCTGCGGATCAAGTCGAACAAGGGATGATTTATCATTCCCGCGATAACAGAGTAAAGAACCAATGTCCTCTACGTTGCCTAAGTCGTGACACTCGTGCTTGTAGTTCATTCTTACCACTTTAACACCAACTCACAGCATTGCTCTTACTACTGTGCTACATATTCCTAGGAAAAAGCTGTGTACTAAAGATGGTCCAAGTATGTTACCCTGTACTTGCATCACGGATATGCTTTACGGAGCCGCCAAGGTTATACCCGTGATCTTGCTGCTGAGGAGCCCTACTTAAGACTAGACTGCAGTGGCCGATATGAACCGGACTCGATGGGAGGCAAGCGCTCTTCACAGCGAAGGGGCGGGAAGAAAATAGGCGGGCGTCACGGATTCTAAATCAAATGTACCAAGTATAATACTGTTGTATCTAAAGGCTGCCTCTATTTTATATTTGTCATCATCAAGTCCCATGCGTTCTTTCTTCTAGTATACACCCTCCAAGATCCCTTTTTCGTTCAAGAGGGACAGATGAGCCGGGGTAATATCGCTAATCTTGCTGCATCCAGCAAGTCCCATACACAGCTTGAACTCGTTGATCAGCAAGTCAAGAGCCAGACCAACACCATTGGAGCCGTCATACTATAGCACTGATTAGTTCGTGTATCGGAATTAGTAGTTGCAACACTTACAGCAAGGCCCCAGATGGCGATTCTGCCGACAAAGACAAAGTCAGCACCAAGCGCAACAGCCTTGAAGATATCAGAGCCACGTCGGAAGCCACCATCGATGGCAATGTGCGTCTTGCCCTTGGCAATAGGTGCGATCTCACGTAGGATGTCGATTGTTGCTGGGGTAGTATCTAGCTGTCGACCTCCGTGGTTGGAGATGATGATGCCATCAACGCCCTGCTCAATGGCAATCTGGGCGTCTAGTGGAGATGTAACTGGACGTATCGGTTAGCATGGATCTTTGACATTCATGAGGACTGTGTACTCACCTCCCTTGACCCAAAGCTCAAGGTCAGTCTGGCTTTTCATCCATGCAATCTTTTCTTCCCACGTAGCACCTGTGTCTAGAGCATGTTAGTGAGCAAAATCACTTACCGAAAAGTTCCCACATACCAAAAGAGAGGTCAGGAATGCCGCCACCCAATCCGCCAGAGCCTGACTGAGTCTGAGCACTCAGGTTGGGAAAGCTAAATCCCGCGGGGACACTGAAACCATTTCGAAGATCGTCCAATCTCCTTCCAAACATGGGAGCATCCACTGTCAACACGACAGCTTTATACCCGGCAGCTGGAGCAGGTTAGTCAACAAGGTTCTCTAGCGAGTTGTAAGTACGAAAACTAACCTTTGGCACGGTTGAGTAAGTTGGTGGTGATCTGCCGGTTCTTGAACGGGCTAACCTGAATAGCATATGGCGTCGATCCATCAGAACTCTGTCCAGATACATCCTCAAGGGTATCGTTCGACAAAGCTGACAGAATCATGGGTACGTGGCGTGCAGCACAAGCTTTTGACGTTCCAACCTCTCCATCAGCATGCGCAAGACGATGCATCGCCGACGGAGAGACACCGAGAGGCAACGCTGCCTTGGTGCCCCAGAGAGTAGTAGTCATATCAATGTTTGAAACATTACGGAGAACACGAGGACGAAGCAAGTATCGGTCAAACGCAGCCTCATTACTCGCGAGACTAAGACCGCGTAAGTGTTTCAGGAACCGAAAGCTTAAAAAGGGTTTGAGTGTAACTTACGTGATGTTATCCATGGCCCCGCCGTTGTAGTAGTCTGCAAGCATTAGCTGATGGAATGTCACCGAGATCGGAGGGCTGGGTTCGTGCGCACCTCTGTACATCTGAGACATCTTGGCAGATGCGGCCTGCTTGAGGTCCTGGATAGAGAAGATTTGGGGCTTGGAGGAT
Organism: Fusarium pseudonygamai; assembly: GCA_013186785.1. NCBI lineage: Eukaryota > Fungi > Ascomycota > Sordariomycetes > Hypocreales > Nectriaceae > Fusarium > Fusarium pseudonygamai. The sequence goes on from JAAQRH010000379.1 coordinate 14,915, forward strand.
GTAGCGTCAGACATCTTGGCGGGTTGGATGGGCAGGGTGGTGCGAGACATGAATCACGGTATTTTGCCAGTAAATAACTAAAGTAACACTCAACCGCCGTAAGGGTTACTATTCAGGTCTATATAACAAGTTTTACGGGTGCAACACGAAAACACAACCCAACAGATGATCTTCAATGAAGACATCGTATGTTTAACTCGGTTGCATCACAGTAAATCTTCCGAAACTCAATCATGATATACAGCGTCTCTCCGACGGAGGCCGGTTCAACAGCTTGGCCTTCGGGGCAGTATTAGCCTCCGAGGAGTTACTCCTCATGTGGGGTCGGGCCATGCAATGTCGGACGTCCGATCTCACCCTGAAGACGGATAAGTCGGGAGACTTCCATAAGCTAATGCACAAGTCACGACATTAGTCGGAAAGTTATTTTTATCTTTTACATCTTATCAATCAGAGCAGATCTTACCTTGGAACAGTTACCTTCTTGTGATGCTGACTCTTATGGCGAAGAAGTCGGAAGGATTGCGGCGACGGGTCCCGAACTAAAATGGCCAAGTGCTGACATGTCGATCATGATGTCGTCTGACAGTGTTTTCGTATCTTGTTTCGTAATGATATTATGTTATTGTAGATGTCGCTAGCTCACGTCGCACAACGTATGCATATTATTTGAAAGTAATTGGACATGTGACCTCAATATTTCCTAGCATGCGAGTCAAACGATGAAGGAACAATGTATTTGCATGGATAACTGACGTAAACTAAATTCAATAACCCCATTGCTTCAACCAAGTCTCAAACCAAGCTGATGACACAGGCTCCATGCAAGCCAAGATGGAGCTCTGTGCCAATGTGTTTCCCTTAGACCATTCAAGGCCCCGAGATCCCTCTTTTCCAGAGGCCAGCATCTCAAAGAATGCCAACAACTTGAGACCGCTTTGAGCCCTCCTCGCAGTCTCGGATGACCCTTCACTGACGTCCTTCACGATGGCCTCCTCTGCACCTCGCAGACGGTCAATCCATTCATGTAGAGGAACAATCTCAAACGTCTCTGAGAAAGAAGCCTCAAGATGGGCTTTGAGGCCAGGGAGAGTATCTATCCAGCTGGGTGTTCGGGGGTTCAGTAGATTGTAGTAATTCTCTTGTCCAACGACTGAGTTCACGGGAACCACGAGTTGCCCTATGACCTCTGAGAGGAGATCAATGGGGATCCAGTCTAGAATGCTCGCAGAGCCAAGATCTAATGGCAGAGCTTGTAGATAGACGGAAGCATCGATGATCAGAATGGGATGTTAGTTGACAGTAGATTGATGCCAACGAATAGGAACTTACCGCTGGAACCCAATCTCTTCGATTCCAAACGCTACCCTCGCCTAGAGTCTTAACTGGACCAGCGACTTGGCCAACTCGTAAAACCGAAAGACTCAAGACAACAGATCGCGCAGCCTTGCTGAGCAAGTGCTCAGCTACAAGCTTCGATGAGCCATACCCGTTGATCGGTGCATCAAATCTGGGAATGCTTGCTTCTGGCACGGGGCCCAAGAGGTCAGATGGCCAGTTCATGGCAGCGCTGATAGATGAAACGAAGAAGAAGCGGATCTTGTGACGAGTCTCTCGGCACATGTCAACAAGACTCTGCAGACCGACGAACTGAGGCTCGAAGGAAGAGAGAGGCAGATTGAAGTTGACCTCCCAAGCGTTATCTATAGACGGGGTAAGCCTCTAATAAATTCTTGTATGAGTCGCCGGACTTACGTATAATGGCAGTGGCTTCATTCTTAATCTCCTCAAGATCATCCTGACTCAAGCCGAGGTTCTCTGAGGCCACGTCGTAGTGAACAAACTTGGCCTTGCTCTGCCACTTTGATGAAAGGCCCTTGGACTTGACCGAGTCTACTTGGCGTTGGAAGGCATCGGCACTGCGGTTCAAGCACCAAACCTTGGCGACCTTATCGTTGTTACATAGGACATCAAGCAGATACGAACCAATCTCTCCAGTTGTACCTGTGAGAACGATGTGCTCCTTCGACTCACGAGGTGGCTCGAAAGCCTGGGTGTACTTGGCAAGCATCTCCCGAGTAACTTCGCTGTGATGGATCTTGTCCTGGGCTCCATGTTCAAGATGGGTCCAAACAGAATGAGCAAGCTGAGAGATTGTTGGGTTGGTGTAAATAGTACCCGGTTCTATTTCAAGTGGCTGATCAAATGCAGAACTGAGAAGTCCGGCTAATCGGATGACATGAAGCGAGTCGAAACCTCTGGTGAAAATGTTGTCATTGTCCTTCAGGTCGACCAATCCAGACACGGTTTCAATTGCCTCGCGAATACCGGAACGGACTACATCTTCCGTTGTCCCGTTGATCTGAACAGAAGGTTTGCCATGAGTAGACCGGTCGTAGATAGCGTTGATGTCGGTGGTGAATGCTTTCTCTGTCTCATTGCGAGCGAGTGTACCCTTGGGAGTGCGAGGAAACGGGGTTCGAACGATCTTGACAAAGTCACGGTGAATCTGAGCGAAAGCTGGAAGAGACTTGTTGACTTCCTCAAATGTTGGCCAGACGTTATCGGTGATGCTGTCGTCTGACTTGTCGAGGCTGGCCTCATCAGGGTATAGCAGAGCAGCTGTTTGGAACCGACCACGGCCAGTGAGGTAGGCCGCAGCAATCCATGGGTGGCTGATGAGCTTTCCTTCAGCAGCCAGAGGGTTGAACTTTTCTCCGTTGGAGAGGATGATCAGATCATCACGTCGCATCTCGTACTTCCAGAGATCAGGATGCTTCGGGTGTCGTGAGTACAAGTCCTTCGTCTCCCAGACATCAAAGTCAGGAAACGTCTTGAAGATAGGTTGAGTAGCCGAAAGCTTGGGGTTCTGAACAAACACCAGCTCAGACAGGTCTTCGGAGTAAGGACGCATCTCAACACCTGTCCGCGGATGGAAATAGTAGTAAGCCCACTCATCAGGGTGTGTCACAACGGACGCAAGCCACTGGCCCTCTGTCATGCCCATGGTTTGCATGATGGGTACACGCGGGTGGATCAAGTCGCCCACGGACTGAGGAATGGGTCCTCCCGCTGATGTGATGAACTTGAGTTTCGAGAGCTTCTCAAGCACACGGGGGGACTTGGAGATATCCTGGAGAACACTTGGTGAGATAAAGGCTGAGTCGAGCGAGATATGGTTAAGGGCGTCTTCGATAACATGTTGCATGATCGGTCCTACGGACGGGAGAACCACGGTCCAGTTGAAGAAGACGGCCGAGTAGAGACCGAGACATATTCCAGCGACCTAAAAACACACGTCAGAGCCTGGCTCAGACACAGGAATACGAGACTTACGTGGAAGAGAGGCATAGCGCACAACTGTCTCGTGCCAGTCCACTCAACTCCAGTTGGTCTCTTCCCATTCGTAGGCTCCATGAGGTGAAAACCATCAACGGTCGCAGCAGTTTCAAGATATACTGGCACCAATTTAGGCAGGCCGGTAGAGCCTGAGGTGTGAAGGAGTGCAAGGACGTCCGACTTTCCTTCACTCCAGGTCTTCTGGTAGATATACAGCTGGACGGGTGTTGGATCTAAAAGCTGGGATAGTTCAGGAGCTTCAACACTGGGAATCTGCAGGTCTTGGAGGAATCCATGGTGGTCCAGGCCAGATGAAGCAATCCAGAACTCGCAACCAGACTGTTTGATCAGTGAAACGTGTCCTTCGACACTGTTGCGTGGTGACGATAGAAGTAACTAGTTAAGTAGTTAGAGAATATCGATCTGATGCAATGTTTGGGATCTTACTCTATGCCCCAGCTTTGTAGAGGCAATCATCATGATGAAATATCTCAGGTCATCTGAAGCTGATCAGTACGTGTCCACACCAAGATAGCAAAGTCAACTCACTTTGGCCAATATAGGCAATTGTTTTAGATACCGTTGGCGATCCAAGTTGAGAGTCAAGCCATCCGCAAAGCCGGTTGATAGAGTTGGCAAAGATCTTGGTGGTGACTTCATCATATCCCTGCGAGGGTTGTCCATTGCGGGGAGTGTAGAAAAGTACACGATCAGGCTCGTCCCGTGCTATCTCGTCGATGACCACAGGAATAAGCCTGTGTCCATACGCGGGTAGGTGGGAGATTGAACCCATGGCGTTGGTAGGAGACTTTACGAGAGATGAGAGAGAAGATAATGCTTGCTTCGCTATCTTCTGCATAGAGAAAATGTGACTATGCAGGGTCTAGCTTTACTACAAGAACTATTCAACTACAATCGCACCTTGGGCCTTATCTTGCTTTTACAATCCCTTCTTCTACGTGTTACAGTGCTACTGAATGCTACGCTTCTCGGACCTCGTTTGCAAACCGAGGTTGTTGGTATGCACGGTTCTTAACAAGCAACCGAACGTAACTTTTTCTCGGCCACATTCCGCGACCTTCCAATGACTTTGGTCCATCATATTCATGATTTGCAGAAGCATAGAACATTTGATCGACATGACTGGCCATCGGAAGCTTTTGCGGGGGCCGGACCGGAGCTGACGTGCATGAGGATCCCTGGGGAAGTGTCCGATTGCTCCACTCGGCGGCGTTCGGTAACGGAGCCGGACTGAAGATCACGGACGATCTGGCAATACGAAATCTAGTTTGAGCCGAGGGGAGGGCTTTAAAACGGATGGTAAACATATGTCATATTAAAGACCTCTCTCAAACGATATTCTCATTCGACCAGGACAACAGTAGCAGGCTTTAACTTTCCCTTTCTTTTGCTTCATATCCTTCCAACAAAAAGTTATTCAAAATGGCAGAACAAGTCTTTCAGAACTTTGAGACCCTTCAGCTTCATGCTGGGTACGACTCCCGTGGAACATTATCTCTTCGGACGCTGACCTTTTGCAGATACACGCCGGATCCTCACACGAGGTCCACTGCTGTTCCCATCTATGCGACATCTGTTAGTCCTGCCAAAACTCAAATTTTAGCAGACTCAGCAACTAACTCTTATTCAGAGTTACACTTTCAACGACTCCGCTCATGGCGCGCGTCTCTTCGGTCTCAAAGAGCTCGGCAACATCTACAGTCGTCTCATGAACGTAAGCAACATGGAAGCCCCCTCACGTTCATGAACTGACCTTATGCCTGCAGCCTACTGTTGATGTCTTCGAGAAGCGAATCGCTGCTCTAGAAGGCGGCATTGCCGCTGCTGCCACATCCTCCGGTCAAGCCGCCCAGTTCCTCACCATTGCCACTCTGGCCAAGGCCGGTGATAACATTGTTGCCAGCTCGCATTTGTACGGCGGCACATACAACCAGCTCAACGTGTTACTTCCCCGATTTGGTATCAAGACCAAGTTCGTGCGAAGCGGAAAGCTTGAGGACTATGCTGCTGCTATTGATGACCAGACCCGTGCCATCTATGTCGAGAGTATGAGTAACCCTGACTACGTCGTGCCCGACTTTGAGGGCATTGCCAAGATCGCTCATGAGCACGGTATTCCCCTCGTTGTAAGTTTGCCGTTCTTGTTTCGTTGAGCAGAGCTGACTGGACCAAGGTCGACAACACACTCGGCGCAGGTGGCTACTATATCCGCCCCATTGAGCACGGCGCCGACATTGTTGTCCACTCTGCCACCAAGTGGATTGGTGGCCATGGTACTACCATCGGTGGAGTGATTGTTGACAGCGGTCGGTTCAACTGGAATAAGCACTCAGACCGTTTTCCCGAGATGGTTGAGCCATCGCCCTCTTATCACGGCCTCAAGTACTGGGAGGCTTTCGGTCCCGCCACCTTCATCACTCGAATCCGCGTTGAGATGCTTCGCGACATCGGCGCTTGTCTCAGTCCCTTCTCTGCACAACAACTCCTCCTCGGTATCGAGACTCTTGGCCTTCGAGCTGAGCGCCATGCGCAAAACACAGAAAAGCTTGCCAAGTACTTCGAGTCCAGCCCCAATGTGAGCTGGGTCCTCTGGCCAGGCTCTGAGTCTCACCCAACATACGCCCAGGCCAAGAAGTATCTCACACGGGGGTTCGGGGCTATGCTGAGCATTGGAGTCAAAGGAGATGCTTCAGCTGGAAGCAAGGTCGTGGATGGTCTTAAGCTCGTGTCTAACCTCGCCAACGTGGGTGATGCTAAGAGTCTTGCGATTCACCCTTGGTCGACTACACATGAGCAGTTGTCTGAGGATGAGAGGCTCGCTTCTGGTGTGACGGAGGATATGATTCGTATCTCTGTTGGTATTGAGCATGTGGATGATATCATTGCCGATTTTGAGCAGTCTTTCCAGAAGGCTTATGGAGCTTAGTGTCGTGGTAATCTTGGTGGACTTTGCAGTCAGATAGATAGAAAAGTGGCGGAAAAGGATGCTATATATACACGTATCAATGAGATTACTTGTCACCATGGATAATCCATATTTGCAATCGTCCGTTCTTTGAACAAAATGATATCACAAGTCTGTCACATAATCGAGGTCCAGCTATGGGTACTCAGTCGGTCTTTGATTGGGGATGTTATCTCCCAGATCAAGGTTCGGAAGAACTTGTCGTGTTCTAGGTGATATGATATAAGATTCCACGGAATCGGAGACAGCCTTTGGTGGGGTACGCCCAGTTTTCCTTGACACTATCTCTACAGAAGCGCCAACACCGGGCGTCTTGATTAAGGGATTTCATTATGGGCTATCGAGAGATCTAAGAAGTAACGGCTGGCTCGCATCTCATTCACCCTAGAGCTCCAGCTGCCCGACTTCTCTACCATGAAACGAGATCACAGTTACGTGGGCCCCCAGAAGTATGTCGTCGTCAGCTTTCAGTATATTCCGTTGTCTCATGCACTTTTCCACAGGTATGTTTAGTGATCTCTTGGGCTTTGCGCATCCATAACACACAAATTGACTCCAAATCATGCCACAACATAACGGGCCCTTGGACAGCTCACAGAAAAGCCTCGTAGCCAACGGCAGTGTCTATTACTCCACGATCAACAAGCACCGGTAGTGGTATCCTGGATAGCTCCATGGATAACGGTAATCATAGGCGTTGGGGCTTTCTGTATGCTTCCGAGAACCCAAGATAATCTACATACGGAGACCGGAGCTCCACTATAAACTTCCGCCGCCGAAGACCGAAAACAGCGACCGATTTTAAAGCTAGTTACGGCCAATCGGAAGAAAGAATTTGTGACTCTCACCCGCAGCTGCACGTCAAGCCACTGAAGCATAAGCTTCCGTTATTCTGCAATTTCGCAGCAATAATAACCGTAAAACTTTACTGTGAACTGCGACCGGACAAATGCGAGAATTAAATCCTTCCGGCATGAGCTGCAGCAATGAATCTTAAAGCTGGGGTTTTGCCGTCTCTGTACGGACGTCGGGTCATGGTTTCGGAGGGCTCAAAAGGCTCCGAGATGGCGCTGTAAGTTAGTGCGTCGTCTACTGAGAGTCTCAGAGACAATGGGCCCCAGATTTACAGGTTCGCGAGACAATTGAACATTATAACAGAGGCACGATAAGGAGACGAAGGGTTTTTATCGCAAGCAAGAGCCATCAGCAATACCTTCTACCATCTCTCTTTTCTTTTCGTATTCACAATCTTAATCATGGGCGGTGGAGTCTCAAACAAGACCTGGGTCTTCAAGAAGTCTCCCTCAAGCCTGCCAGAGCCGGGCGTCCATACCGCTTTCGAGGATCGGCCCTTGAGCCTAGTCGCACCGCCTGGCGGTCTTGTCATCAAGCTCCTCACAGCTGGTCTTGATCCCCATCAAAGAGATCGCATGCGAGGAGCTGGTAACGTTGACTACGTGCCTGGCTATGAAGTCGACGAGCCCATCACCAACTTCTCAATCGCCAAAGTCATCCGCTCAGACAACAATGCTTTTGAGGAGGGGAGCTTAATCGCTGGTAGTCTCCCTATCGCTGAGTATGGCATCATCCCGAAAGAACTCATTGATGCTAGAGCTATGGCATCGCCGCTTGTTTGGAAGGTCTCCAACGACTACAACCTTGATGTTAAGCACTATGTTGGTACCCTTGGTCTGGCTGGCATGACTGCTTGGAACTCCTTCTACGGCCTCGTCAAGCCTGTCAAGGGCGAAACCATCTGGGTTAATGCCGCTTCCTCATCAGTCGGCGAAGTAGTCGTCCAACTGGCCAAGATCGAGGGCATGAAGGTCATCGCCAGTGTGAGCTCTGATGACAAGCTCGACTACGTGGTCAATGAGCTTGGTGCGGATGTCGGCTTCAACTACCGAAAGGAACCAGTTGGCAAAGCCCTCAAGCGCCTTGCACCAGATGGCTTAGACGTTGTCTTTGAGAACGTTGGCGGTGATCATTTCCAAGCTGCCATTGAGAACATGAAGTGGTTTGGTCGCATCATCAGCTGCGGAACAGTAAGTCTCAGGCCCAGTCATTCTTCCACTCACTCACACTACGTAGGCATCTCAGTACAACAAGCCCGTCGAGGAGCAGTATGGAGTCACCAACCTGTCTGAGATCTTCCGCCGCCGCATCAAGATCCAGGGCTTCATCTTCTGGGATGACAACATCTACACCGACAATATTGAGAACTTCAAGGCTACTATGCCGAAGTGGGTTTCGGAGGGGAAGATCAAGTCGTGCTACACTCAGTTTGAGGGTATTGAGCAGGCTGACAAAGCCTTTTTGTCGATGTTTACTGGTGGGAGCCATGGTAAGACAGTGCTCAAGATCAGCGACCCGTGACTGTAGGTGAAGGGTATAAGAAAATACAATGGTAGTAGTTAAATATGAATATTTATCCGTAAATAAAAAGCAACATTTTCATATGTCCATTATTAAACCTTCTCTCTATAAACCGGTTGCAGCTGCTTATTCTCATGGGTGTATGTTCATCTTGACACCATTTCCATCCCGATATTTATCCAGTGCCTTGTTCACAGCATCCGCATCCAAATCTTCGATAACCTCGAAGCTACTTGGGCGAAGCTTCCCCTCCTTATACCAACGAGGAACCTCCTCCCAGAATTTCATGGTCAGCTCCGGGTGGATCGGGGATACCCCAAACGCAAGGCGCCGCTCATATCCAGCAGCTTTAGGCCCTATTCGAGCAGCATCAAAGTCTCCGTCTGGTCGCCGAAGAGTAATCAAGGTTCCTTTCTTCTTGTTTGACAGCGCCGCGACACCAAGCTCTTGATCCAAGCCAGCATTGACCGTGTCAACAGCGTAGATCAGTTCATCTCCGGTTATGGCACGAATCTGACCCAGCACATCCGGAGCTCTTCGATCGATAACGTGGGTAGCTCCAACAGCCTTGAGGTTCTCTTCGTTCTGTTTCCCCGCGATCACGATGATCTGGCCTATCCCTGCCAATTTTGCAAGCTCAACGACGGCTCGTCCCGTGTTGGAGCCACCTCCAATGACAAGAAGGCTGACGCTAGAATAGTCAAATGACTTGGCCTCAGTTGCGAAAGGAGCGGGAATTCCATGACCCGAAGGGGCAAACAGGGCAATAAATGCAGCCAAAACTATAACAGGGATTGTTGATGCCTCGTAGTCAGTCAATCCACTGGTGGCTACTCTGCCCACAAACCTCGCATCAACGAGGGCGTATTGCTGTGCGGCATTGAAGTCATTGTTGAAGCCCCCTTCTGCAAACGTGTGTCCAAAAACATGGTCTCCAAGTGTGAACTTGGCACAGTACTCTCCGGTTCCGACAGTTACTACTTCTCCAACAATATCGCTAGCAATAACATACGGCATGCTGGTGACAAAGAGGCCGTCGTCGCGGGTTCTCTGGTCGTGGGGATTTACTGAAATCGAATCAGTCTCGGATCTGAAGATAAACATATTCTTGGGACTTACAGCCAGCAACAAGGACCTTGACCAGTAGCTGGTTCTCACCAGGTTTTGGGATCGTCCGGTACCCCAGGGTCAACGGCTTGCCCACCTCCTGGAGTAAAAGAGCTTTTTGAGACATTGCTGTTTGCGGTTTTAGATTTGTTAAGTGGAGATGGGGATAAAAACAGAGGAAGAGGGTGAACTCATATAAGAATAGCATTGTTCATAGTTCACTAATGGCTCCGTCTACTCTGTCACGCCATGCAACCAGGGAGGCTTCATCAGATTTATCATCTTACTAATTTACATACTATCTAACAGCTCATACATGTTACAGAAGATTTTGATGCCCTGCTCCATTAAAGGCGTGGATACTAGATCCGTATATCCAGGCCACGTTTACTTTCGGCCTTGATTGGTAAGCGTGCGATGGCATCAAAACAGACTTCAATTGGCACTCAATTTAGTAAGCAGGCTCAAAACCACGCTGCGAGACCTGCTGCACGGGATGTTCACTAATCATATTCATTTATATTATAAGTTTCCCTATACCGGTGTATCACGTACTTCGACTTGTGACAAATGTGATCCGAGGTCGAGATATATGCTGAAAGGCTAAATGGTCTGGACCCAGGGTGACTAGAAATTCGTCTAGTAGCGTGAAGGATCCCAGCTGGTCAATAGGAATGATTCCTCTGTCTTAAAACTAAAAGCATGACCCGGTCGACTGTAAGTTATACTTGGGCAGAATGCTTTCTGGTTCATGGCTATCTTGACCTTTACAGCAGGCTCATGATGGATTGGTATCAGAAAGTCTGAGGGAGGCTGCCTGGGTATTAAGATTCCAGCTTAGCAGATATGAAATACCGGATTGAGGTCCTTCTGTTTATTGTCTGCAGTTTAGAATCGCGATGGATCTTATATTAGCATAAAGAACTCGATTGTCAGCACTTGCAGACGTAAGACGATTCTCGTATTATGTACAGTAGCGGGGTTTTTCTGTATAAAATGCTGTAAGCTCAGTGGCCCATCCATCATGCCAAGCCTTCTGCCTAATGGGCTGAATCAGAAGACCAATATTATCTGACTTATAGATATCCTACGGCACAGCATAATTACTTATAATATGGCAGTGATCTGTAAAACGAACTGTCTTACTTCAAGCTAACATTGACGACTGAAACACTAATTTACTATACCCTCCGGCGTTGATATCTATGTTGCTGGACGAACTTGATCTGCCGCTGGACGATGTCGTCGTTGTCGATCGGTTAGCTATTGCTGACTATAATGAATCCAACATCCTGCCCCAAGATGAGGCCACTTTGAGAAGATTACAAGATTGGCTCAGACCTACCAAGCATAAAGAAGATGGTAGCGAACTGAAAAGGCATCGTAGCTCCCATCTAGAGGGTACTAGCCAGTGGCTCCTCGACTCGCCCATCTTTGAACAATGGCATGATAGCCGCAATGATGGGATTCTGTGGATTCGCGGTGTTCCCGGCACTGGAAAATCCGTCCTTGCCTCGAGACTCATCCATCACCTATCATCCGAAGAATTCCCAGTTCTCTACTTTTTCTTTCGCCATACCATCCAATCCAACCATCGCCCCGAATCTGCACTCCGCGACTGGCTTGCTCAAGCCTTGCCCTTCAGTCCTCCTCTTCAGCTGGCAATTAAGAACCTGATCTATCGGCCCATCTGCCTCGACTTTGTAGACGACCTGTCCTTAGTTGAGCTGTGGCACCTCGTTCGGCTTGCCCTGAGAGACATGCCTAGAGCCTACTGCGTTGTCGATGCCCTCGATGAGATGGACAACAATGCCTTGGAAAGTTTCTTACAGTTGGTTGATCAACTGGGCAACATGCAGCCTGATAGAATCAAACTTATCATTACGAGCCGGCCTATTGCGACGATTGAGAAGATGGTGCGAAACTTGAAGCTTTTGGACATTCGTCTAGATAAGAAAGCTATCAATCCTGACATCTCTACCTACATTGAACACCGACTCGCTGCCTCCAAACTGTCGCCTGAGGCCAGGGTTGCAGTCAAGGATGCAGTTTTCAAGAAAGCTGATGGGTTGTTTCTGTATGCCAAGTTGACCATGGATAAGATATTTGGACTGCAGAACGGACCCGAAGCGGAGATACTAGAGAGTGTTGAAAGAATGCCCGTCAACCTGTCAGCCATGTATAGAAACCTCCTGAGGGAGCATATGGACCGTGCCAGACTCCCAGAAGGACTGCAAATGCTCGTACTGAAGCTTGTTACCCATGTCACTCGGCCCTTACGTCTTCTTGAGATATCCGAATGTATCAGAGTAACCCAGCCCCAATATGGTTAAGACACTGGTATTGTCAAGAATCACGTTCGAACTTGTTGTGGGCCGTTACTGGAAGTCCTTCCAGACGAAACTGTCCGCGTTATTCATCATTCTCTTACTAAGTATCTGCTAGGACTTAACCGATCTCCGGACAATCACAAGATCCCTGTGTTTAAGCCTGGCCCGACACACAATCTTCTCGCAAACCTCTATCTATCATATCTTCAATCAGGCCATCTAGACAAGATTGGGTTTCAGTACTTTAGTTCCGTCATTAAAACCGTCATATCAACAAACCAACAACTGCCGCCTTTTATAAACTACGCAATGAAAAACTGGCATATTCACGTCAAAGAAGCTACCAAGCGAGGTTTCATACAGGAGGAAACAAACGACAGAATCTTTACAACGCTCATAATTCCGGAACATATTAAGATACTGACCACCTTAGCAAAGAAGCCACCTGTGGGGAACGAATTCCGGGGGCGCCTTAATCCAGAAGCGCCCCTTGAGACTGGAGTCTTAATTCTCTCCCTCAAACTAGGGTTAACCAGTTTTATTGGCAGTCTACTTGAGCGTTATAGTGGAGAAGCACTCAAGTTTCATGGGTTTTCACAGATTTACCCTCCATTACACCAGGCTATAGATAACGGAAATCTAGACATTGTCCGTTTACTTATCGAGCATGGCGCTGAACTGGACAAACACGACTATAAGGGATTCACACCACTTCACAGGGCATTAGATAGAGGCTCAAGAACAAAAGGCGAAATGCATACAGTTATCATCGATAGCCTACTCAAAGCTAGCGCCGATCCGTAGAAGACGCAGGATAAAAGCAACAGACCATATAGAATAGGGTTACCAATTCAGAAGGCGTTTAAAGCCGTCGATAGGACAGTTACTAATCTATTTCTACCTTCCATCAAGACTCAAGGGCAGGCTAATAAGGCTTTGAGTTGGATCATTAATGGCTCCAGGGACCTAAGGGTGTTGACCTCGGTCTTGGACCTTGGCCTGGCAGACATCAACGACCATTCCAAGTCTCCGACGCCTTTGTTCCAGGCATGCAAGCAGGTCAACCCCATGATGATTTCTATCCTATTGAAAGCCGGTGCAGATCCGAACATCGGTCAGTTGTTACCGAAAATGCATATGTTCCCGAAAATGAGTATGTACCTGAAACTTGGTGGCTCTCGCGATGAAATGGAAATGGCGGGACCCAACGCTCTACATGCTTTGGCAGCACCTCAATCTCCATCCAAAGATCCATTCAACGTCTACAAGCGATCTTCGGCCTTTCCCAACAAATATCCACCGGATGATGAAGCTGTCCGAGAGTGCTTCCGGTTAGTTATCGACGCAGGTGCCGATGTCAACCACGCCGATAACTTTGGGAATACGCCACTTCATCTAGTAGAAATCCCTCTGATGGCACAACTTCTTCTTGAAGTTGGAGCGGATATCACTGCTATCAACTGGTGTAACAGTACGCCGCTTCATACCGCGCAAAGTCTTGATGTCATGAAGATGATACTCAACATGACGGATATCGGAATTAGGGACCGAGAGAGCAAGACAATGTTTTTCCGATTGCTGGAAGGACCAGGCACCAGACGAGACAGGGGATTCAGATCATTGCAAGGTGCTCTGCAGCTGCTTGACCTTGGGGTTGATGCTCAAGCCGTCGACAACGAGGGTAGCACTGCGTTGCACTATTTGGCCTCCACAGAAGAAGATATTGCTAGTCCCGAAGGGTTACAACTTCTTCGGAGATTAATTCAGGACGGAGTCGATCCAAACTTGCATAATGCAAATGGTGAGGCTGCCGTTCATAATCTGGCTATACACTGTCGACGTTATGGAACTGTGTCGCCTCCGTGTTTGAGGACATTTATCGAGCTTACGGGAGCTGACATCAACGCCGTGGATAGCAAGGGTCAAACACTTCTCTTCAGCACCATTGATAGGGCTCATGCCAACCTGGAAGACTTGGTGAAAGACTACGGAAAAGAGGGAAGATTTGCGCTGGACGACACGACGAAAAGCACAGATACTGAGAAGAGCGAGAGCTTCATTTCTGTCATGGCCGATCTGGGAGCACGATTCGATGTGACAGACAACCAAGGGCGGACGTTACTTCACGCTGTAGTTCGAAAGTGTCAAAATGACAGGGAACATAATGTGCTACGCCGTCTTATTGACCGTTTTATTGAGCTTGGAGCTGATCCTCTCCGAGCTGATCTGGAGGGAAACACAATATGGCATGAGGCACTACCGAAATATGCAGGAGAGGAGGCCCAGGGGTCATCCTCGCTGGAGACTCTGCAAAGCATCACAGCTTTGGGTATCGATCCTAAAAAGGCCAACAATCAGGGAATCACGCCGTTTCATCTCCTCTGCGAATACGATCAGCCAGCTCACAAGACCGCCTTGTTTGAATACCTTTTGCAGCAGCATGGAGGAGATGTCAACATGAGAGACAACAATAGAGTTACTGCACTTCATATCGTATCGACCTACTCTACCGACTTCACAAGGATCCTTCTGGAGCTCGGTGCTGATGCAACACTAGTTACGGAGGAGGGAATGAATGTCTTTCATCTCACATCCCGATGTCGGCAGAGCAACACCATTGGCCTTTTTCTGGATTGGTTCAGGGAACGAACAACCAAGAAAGAGCTGCAGAAGTTACTCAACCTCAAAGACAACCGTGGTCGGTCCCCACTGTACTACGCCTGCGCCTCTGATCGCTTCCAGTCCGTCGAGCTTCTCATCAATGCTGGTGCGGTTGTAGAAATGGAGACATATGAAGGCTCTGCATTGAGTGGCTGTGTCCAAACTGAAGAGGAGATGAAAAATTGGCAGAGCTCTCCGTCACAGACTGATCCTCCTGAGTCGGGTGGCGTCCTTGTAGGTGATACAAGGCGGCCCAGGAATGCACGAATTGAGGGACGGCTTCAAGAAACCCTAGATCTCCTCATCGCCAACGCCGCTACACCAAATTGGCATCTCATTGATATGGCCATCGCTGCAGCTGCTGAAAGGGCCGCAACTGAGAATCTGAATCCGGTTGATAAGCGCTACCGCGTGCGTCGCCCAGACCATGATTACACCGTCGAGTGTCTCGTACAAGCGCGAAGGGCTTTGAAGATTGAAGGCGACTTACCACGCGCGTTCGAGGTACAACAATGCTTACAGCGGCGAGAAGAGATTGTGAAGGATTTCTCTGTCGAGAAGGAATGCACATGTGGCGAGTGCTACAAGCTTCCGCGGCTTGTACAGAGACTCAAGGAACAGAAGTGTTATGAAGCTATTCCCGACTACATCAACAGGCTGTCCCCCAAACCCGAAGACTTGCACTATGTTCTCGTTCTTCTCGCAAACGAAGGCATGGTAAGGATTCTCGATACCTTGCTTACACCAGAAACAATTCTGAGCTCTGGGATGACAAAGGATGAGAGCCTTTCTTCCCTGATGCGTGCTGCCTGTGAATCTACAGAGCCTAATATGCCAGTATTGAGGCTTTTAGTATCGAAGGGGGTTGGCTTGGGCGAAACGAAGTCACCAGAGTGCAACTTTCTTCATGTTCTATCCCAAGGGAGGAGGGAAAAGTTCTCCCGAAGGGGACAACGTCCCTGGTGGCATGCTCCCTGGTGGCATACAGGCCAAGCGCTTCCGTACCTGATCAAGCGAGGCGTGTACCTTGAAACCAGAGACAGAGAAGGGCTCACGCCCTTGAATGCCAGCTTAGACGACATTGAAAAGTCCGCATGGAGGCCTACGGCTACGGAGATGCTTCTACAGGCTGGTGCAGATCCCAATAGCGTGGATTACAAAGGGAAGTCCTGTCTTGCACGTGCTGTTGGTAATAAAACAGTCTTCAAACTGCTGGTCGGCCATGGGGCTATCATCGACCCCTACCTGCTGACTTCCGAGATTCTCGCCAAGGATGTTGGGATGGTAGAGATGATACTATCTTCTGGTGCAGATCCAAATGTCCGCAGACCACCAAGCCCCCCTTCCCCAGACGAAAAGAGACGGAGAAAGAATGGGAAGTACACTTCTGTCTCTTTTGACGACATGTACCCTCTTGATATGGTGATTTACATGATCGATAGCAGTACTGCGAGCGAGGTCGATTGTGAAGCTTATCTTCGTATGGTCGAGATGCTGCTCGAGTTTGGCGCTGATCCAAACGCTCGCTTCCACAACAAAACAGTGGCGCATAAGGCACTGAGAAAGGATGTCAGGTACGACGACTCTATGCCTCGGGATATTTTTCTCAATCGCAGGGCTACTGGAAGCATCCGAAGGAAATATTTAGACCTCATTCTCCAGCATCCGACACTGGACATCAACTTGAAGGATGGTGCGGGTGTTCCATTGCTTCATGTTGCTTTCGAGGACGCCGATGAAACGTCAACTCGAATGCTGATCGATAGAGGCGCCGACCTCTACGTAAGAGATAATTTGGATAGGACTATCTTGCACATAGGGCCTTCACTTCTGTCCGAGAAGGCTTTATTCGACGAAATCATGGCTCTCGCACCAGAGCTTTTGGATCAGGTCAACAAAGTCGGCAGAACACCATTACATCATGCACTGGGTGATAGAGACCGATTTGGGTATCTGGGCAGAATAGAAAGATCCGAAGCGTTTGCCCAAATGCTTATAGCTGCAGGAGCTAGTGTCCGTGCAAAGGATGAAAATGGGGATACACCGCTTCACCTTCTTCTCCAGAGGAAATGGCACCTACTCGTGCATGAAGATGATAGTGAGGTTTGGGAAGGGCCCGTGTACCCAACAATGGAGTTGCTTCTCTCAAAAGGTGCAGACATCAACACACGAAACGAAATAGGCGAGACACCTATTTTCGCGTTCTTCCGCCAGGGTGATTTCCACGTTGACATGACCAGAATCTATCCTAACAAGTGCTTCGGGCATTGTTCATGTTTCTACCATTCGGAGGTTGAGAGGCAAGCCATGGAAGAAAAAAGACCAGTGCTATGGGCGTTATTCGAGAAGGTGGGTGTGGACTGGACGGCTATTAACTCGAAGGGGCAGTCTCTGCTCCATGTTGTGGCAAATCTAGGAGGCTGTGGAAGTTGTTTCACGAGACTGGAAAGGTTTAAGCTTTTGATGGGCAAGGGGCTGGATCCGTTGGTGGAGGATCGGGAGCATCGGACAGCGTTGGATATTGCGGCTGCGAACCGGGCTTATGATATTATGGAATTGTTTAAATTAGACTAGTGTTAAATTAATATTCTGATAATATCAAGTTAGAAGATAGTTTTTCCGCCTTTTATAGGATGCTTTTCAGTTCGTGACTGTCTTAAGCTTACAGCATACTAGTAATAATAGCTTTGTAATACACCCTTTGCACTATGTAATACTTACAGCCTACTACATCTTAGAAGTTCGTCACCAACTCTACAGTTGACAAGTGTCAGAACGACTAACATACTAAGGTAATGGCCCTTGAAAGTCCGATCTAGTTATGTGCCCTCGCTTGACAAATAGACGTGAGAACCGATCTACTACGCAATTCAGACACGAGGCCATGATGCGTTATGTGGAATATCATTAAGATAGTGAAAGAACGAAGCGCCTAAATATAAATCTCAAAGGTATAATTTAGAACTTGGGCTATACTAGGGTGCCACTTTGCACAGTTCTAGCTGTGACACAACTTGCTGCTCAAAGGCAACCCGCAGAGGGTACTCCGTGATCTGACTACTGTCCGACGCTGCCGTATCGAAATCAAAAGCTAAGCATCTCTGTGTCGCTCGCCAATAAAGCTTCCCTGTTTTGGACAAGAGTTTATCACAATATTCGCCACGAACTCTCCTGCGAAACTCGCTGTCGTTGTTGCATTTTCTCCTGATGGTATCTAATGTTCTCCAGAGACCGACTTCCAGAAGGACGAGCCCAAGGCTATATATATCGTACTCAGCACAGAACCTGGATCTCTGTGTCGAAGATAATAATAGATGTGCTTTCGGATGGCTGTAAAGTGTCATATTCTCACGCTTGCTTTGGAAGTCTGCAGAGGAGAGTGATATGCTCTCAGAGAACTCGAGGACATCGTCAGGTCGGGAAAAGTCCCAGCCCACAAGATAAAGGTCGGGCAATGGCGGAGGCGCACTACTCAGAAGTTCTCTTTCATCGATGACATCTTCCTTGCTGTTGGCTTTGACGCCATGAGCTTCCACAGGGCTGCTCTGAGTAGATTGCTCGGGTATACTGTCAAAGAAAACAACGTTATCGCTGCGAAATGACTTATGAAGCCACTGAACAGAATGCAGATGATGTACTGCAAGGGCGAGGCGTCTTGCAATCTTGAAACGCTCCTCTAGAGGCGGTACATTCGACGAACGCCGGATAAAAGACTGTAGATCTTGATAATGGAAACCGGTCTGCATTGCGGTGTCGATAGAGCTAACAGTACTGAATATGATTCCAATCCTGGAGTTCGCGTCATCCGTGATTAAACCTTTGCACTTCGGTGCAAGGAATTTCCCTGACACGCCACTTTGGTTGAGTAAATTAACCAGTCGAAGCAGCTGTGAGGTGCGCTGTATCCGAATTGGGTTCTCTTTTCTGTAGAACCTCCACTCTACCAGTACATTCTCCCCGTGGAGCTGACAAATAGAACGAGTCTCACCGACCTTGGTTGGCTCGCCCTTGATATCATCGACGTGGAAAATTGGCTTCGGATATTCCGAGGCTACCATTGCCTCGGGTTGTTCCTCATCTTGGAAAGATTTCAGCTTTACCAAGGCTTTGAAGTCGCTGTCCTCCGGTAAATGCGAGACGTGCATGCCTTCACTCGAGTCCAACAGCGCCAGTTCAGTTTGCCTTTCCACTCGCTGCTGTCTGCTTACTTCAAGCAAAGTCAACAAGGAAGTATTCAAGCGCGTGATATCAACCATAAGTGATGAGAAGACCTTCCTGTCCACGCTAACCCACTTTACCGCGCCATAGATCTTGCGACTCTTGGACTCTGACTTAGAAATGCTCTGTATGTCCGATGTCTGCGGCACACGATTGTCGCGCAGACGGCGCAGCCAACTTCTCTTGGGCATCGTCTGTTCCAGTTTAGGCGCCTCCTGGTCCACGGAAGATGGCTCATATGGCTGGAGCATGCATTGAGCCTGCTTGAATTTGGCCGTCAAACTTCTCAGCGCATCAATAGTGGCCTCGGATATAGCTTTGTTGTCTAACCGAAGCCCGGTGCGCAATCTCCCCTCCAGAACTGCATTCTGGCTTGCCTCACAATTCCTTTCGGGGCTGGACTTGACTATGTCGAGTGAGCCTGATATGCCCAGCTCTTTGCACCAAGATTCGAAATTGAGAACCTGGACCAGCAGGTGAAAGCGTAGCTCCCCCCATTCGGCGCCGTCTTTGTATACGACACGTGCATCATCGACGACTGTCAACAACGAATGCAGTATCTTTGACAGCTCGAAGCATGCTGCCACCACTCCCAACACTTCTATACCGGACATCGCGACTCCGACAATGGCAAAAAACAGTTATGTGTGTGTATGTATCTATAACCGTAACAGGTACGTAGCAAGTAGACACCAGGGAGATGATGAGAAGTCAGAATAGGGCTAATTGCAATGCACTGTAGTGGGATACTCAGCCTAAAATATTGCTAACGAAGCCAGCCTGATTCTGTAAGCGAAGAGATGCGTGGGAGGAATTATGCGACGCGTCTCTTTTTAATAACTATGGAGGTCATCAATTTCGGTCAGCTTGACGAACCGGGCCGCGTGCAGCTTAGCTGGACCTAGTCTGAGACAGATGAGTGGCTGTGTGATTGAAAATTGACAAATCCTTGCAGGATTAAGCGCCTATGTGGAGTGGTCTGCATTGGCTGATTGGCCCCTCCATGTTTGATCTTGTGTGTGGGGGGAGGCAGGGGAGGTGGTTAGCTAGGCAGGCTAGGCAGGCTAGGCAGGCTAGGCAGGCTAGGGTACATCAGAGTCATAAAGCAAGAAAAGGATTCCAGATCTTTATGAAAGAAAAAACAAATTGAGATGTACGTAGGGGTATGGGGCTTTATATTTCAGGTATCCGAAACGCGTGTCCTTAGTGTTGAAAAAAGTATCCCTCCAGATAACAGTCCCTCATACACCGCCAGCATCAACCTAAATGTGATAATCTGCAGGAGCACCAATAATCAGTCTTAGCACACATTAGTTGAACGCCACATCATTGGGGGCTAAAAGTGCAATGACATGGATGGTTAGGGGGCAAGTTCAACGTAATAAAACTCTGCCTGTTCTCGTTCTTTTGCTTTAGAGCACCTGAGCCCGCAAATTCTTTTTCAGCACGTCTCTGCACCCTGGTGTGCATTAAAAAAGTATCATGGCCGTTCCGAGTCTTGTTTCTCGGGGTGCGGTTAATCTTGCAGATATACGGGGCACTTTCTCGAATACTCGGAGTACTTTTACCCAAGTGAGGAGTCGTCGTGAGGAGACTGATTCAGACACAAAGAAACTTGATTTCATCACACTGGTCGCCCTTATCTGCAATATATATGGTCAATTTGGAGACGACTTGATCCCGGTACAACAGTTCCATCCTGATGCGGAACGGCAAGAAGATAGTGGTCACACTTGTATCGTTAGTCAACGTGCAATCTCTGTCAAAGCGGCCTCAAATGTGACAAGAGGCGAGTCTGATGCCTTTGCGGAAGATATTGTTGTCAAGCGTACAAGGGAAAGTGTTCTTCACCCTGGATCCAGCGGCTTACACAGCCTCGTCAACGAATTGCGGATTCGAACACACCATCCAATTCGAAACCATCCCAATATTGCCAGATTCAGAGGCATTGCTTGGGACTTTGAAAATGTCGAAGCCACACAGCCTCGTCCCTTGTTGTTGGAAGAGCTTGCACCTCAGAGATCAATGGCGAGATTTTGGCGCGACTACGATTTCTTGCGCATGAATTTCATGGCGAAAATGGAACTATGTCTTGATATAGCGATCGGCCTAGCGGCGTTACATGGATGCGATGTGGCACACGGGGATGTCAAGCCTGATAACGTACTCATATTTCCCAGGGTCGGTCGACAAGAAGCTTTCATGGCCAAATTGACCGACTTTGGCCACTCAGTCTCTGCTCACCAAGGCCTGACCTCAATGCCTGCCCATACGCCACAATGGTGCGCACCGGAAGTTCTGGATTACAACCACCGCCTCGACTTTTCAGGCATGAAAGCTACTGATGTATACTCATTCGGCCTCGTCATTCTTTCCACCATCCTGGGTCGACCATATTATCAGGATCTCGATACATTTGAAGTTTCTAAGAGAGATGGGTCTATGTTTGATAAGGCTATCTTGATGATTGAGAAAGAAGATCAAGAGTGCCAGGACTCGGACTTTGAAATGGATATAATCCAACAACTATTATCAAATACGTTGCTGATGAAGCCTGCGGAGCGGAGCTTAGAGCAGTGTATTTCGATTCTGCAGCGGTATGATCCCACACCCCAATCAAGGTATAATGTGAGCCTCTCGACTGAGAGGATTTAGGTATAAGTCAACACTAGACAACTCCGGAGATTTCTTTACCATGCGACAACAAACCCATTCTCTGGATCCTTTGGTTGCACTGGATGTCGATCAG
This sequence comes from Fusarium pseudonygamai, assembly GCA_013186785.1. NCBI lineage: Eukaryota > Fungi > Ascomycota > Sordariomycetes > Hypocreales > Nectriaceae > Fusarium > Fusarium pseudonygamai. Next base: position 36,681 of record JAAQRH010000379.1, read on the forward strand.
GCGGTACGTAGAAAGAAGACTATAGCATCTCATTGCCCCGCCTGTACTTCACAGCTGATCATTTTGTTCTTAGGTGTCTATAGGGTATCAGACCCTTATGTTGTGTAGCCATCAACTCAAAGGATGTATTGTCAGCCATTTGCAGGCTATATCTATGGACGATAAGGATGCAAGACAGGCAGCAGCAGCATGGGAACTGGTTATATGCCATTTCTCTGGATTTGGAACCCCAAGGGACTTCGCCACCGCATCTCGCCTCTTGCATTTTGCTACCGAACGCGGTATCCCAGCTGCAAAAGCGTTTTCTATACAGCTTCACCAATCAATGCATATCGGTATTGGTATGAAAGATCAAGATATGCTTCATCAGGCACCGGCCGGCGTTTTTGAAGGATTCTTTCCATCGAAGCCAATGGGCGATGACAGCGTTCTCCTGACCGCGATATCTGGACTGGACAAGATAGAACCGTCGAGCAACATTTACATACCGAGTCAGAATCGGGATGGGCAGCTCATGGCCACAAGCAAAACTTCTCAAGTTTCAGCCTCAGAGACAATGGATACCAGCATCAAAAGGCAAGACGATGAATCTCTTTCAAAGCTACTCGCGAGTGATCCAGCCTGTGCCAATCATCAAGATCAGGATGGAGCAACTCCTCTGATTGTGGCTGCAAGAAGTGGGTGCTATAAGTCGATGGAACTGCTCTTAAAATTGCCATCGATCGATGCAGGAATAAGCAACAACTATCGAGAACAGGCGATGCACTTTCTCAATAACTTCACAGACTCGGAGATTAGATTACTAGTGCCACAACTACTCGACAAGAACGGTGATCCATACCACGAGGCTCTCCCACTTCAACACAAAGGCAGCTTCCTGGACCTGTCGACCAAAATCCGTTGCTGTTCTGTCCTACGAGCAGTACTCAGCGGCAATTTAGTTCTGTTGTCCTGTCTACTTGAGGAGACTCATAAAGCAAAGAATGATATGCGATGTCGAATTTGCGAGTCGGGCTCCAGGTTTCGGAGAATTGTGGCAATAGCTCTGTCAACATTCCGATTTGAAACATTGAATCTCATCCACGATCATCTCAAGACGCACAAACCTGAAATGGACATTAGCTTCCGGGATCTCAAAACGTGGACAAATCGAGAGTTACTCCCACTTTGGCAATTGCCATTTCAAAGTGTTGTCGTCAAAACCATCGACCTTCCCGAGTCATTTTATCGTGCCATTTCTTTCGGCTCGAAATGCAACACAGCACTCTTCTCCACCTTGAACTTCCTGCTTGATGAAGCTTTAGTCGAAAGTGATCAATTGGAGCTGCTTTACAAAATGCTGATAAAGGCCACCGCAACAGACAACATTAGCGCGGTTAACTTCATCCTGAATAGAGCAGAAAAGCGTGGATTCTCACCATCGTGGTGGGTAAAGCACTCAAGTACAAATTTATCGAAAAGTCCACTGTTGCTGGCGATCAAGTTCGGTTTTCGATCCGTGTTTGACCGTCTTTGGGACTCAAACCGCATCATGCTGGCAAACTTGATCGAAGTCGATCATGAAGAATCGTTGTCGCCCATTGCCAAGATGTTCAGTAAAAGGCCTGAGACCTACAAAAAAGTACGACTGGTCAACTTTGTACAGATCTGCCTATCGTCAGCCGTCACTGCTGCTCACCAGGATCCCTATTTTTTGTAAGACTGATTTGTTTCTTATAGTCTTGCTCTACTAACCAGTACGTAGCACTTTCATTCTAGACCATGCCGACCGAAAATACATCGTTCAACAGCCTGAGCTATTTGAAAAGAAGCCTATAGGTCAGCCGACCTGCTTTTTGGCCCAGGCTATTTTAGCATCAGAGTTCAATGCAGCTCAGTTATTGGCGAGGCGGTTTCCAGAAGCCTGGAAACATCGAGTTCCCTTACAGCGGCGTCAAAACCGAGAGCGTCAAAGCGAAACGACCTTGTCCCTAGCAAGCATGTTCCCAGATGAATATCTACCGGACTCTTCTAGTACATCACTCCCAGCGATCCGCTATACGATTTCTACATGCCGTAGATTTGTTGAAGAACTGATCGGAGAGATCAAAACAGTAGAAAATCCAACCCTACCGGAATATATATTCTTGGTCGGCACTTATAAACACTGTGCATTCGTGCTCCAGAACCTCAAGCCTTTGCGCATTCAGAGGAAGGCACATATATTACCATGGATGAGGAGCCAATTTACTTTGCAAAGAGAGGACCAAGAAACGGGCAACAGCTGGATGAATTGTCATCTATCCCTAAGAGAATATCACTGCCTTTTACTTGGCAATTTGGTCCGTCACCGCGAGGATAGGCAGCAGCTATGGCAAGTGATTCGATCCCAAGTCGCATTGGGGCATCCCAAGTCGATGCTTTTTTTGCGGCTTGCGATACGCCATGGCAACAACAGAGCATTGATCGAACTGCTGGACTCGGGCTGGAGCGTCAATGGACCAACATGGGCCTTTGCAATGACTCCATATAGTTTCTCGACTCTCATGGAACATAAAGTAAAATACCTGGAGCTCCATACTCCCGATGACTGGAAAAGCCCCAAGTGGGGCGACCTTGATACCCACAAAGCGGTGTTCGATCTCTATAAAGAACAGCAGAGGAAGATATATGAGAACTACGAGGAACTCACAAAGCAAAACTCGGCAACATTGAAAGAGGGTGGCGGGTCGATGCTTCCATTCCTTCCTTGGCTCAGAAACGAACGAGTTAGAATGTGGATGCTGGTTCTGTTGTTCGTTTTGTACGGACTTGCCTTGCCAATCTCCATCGCCTTCGCAACTGGGCCATATTGGGCCTGGGACGTGTCTCAAGCAAAAAAGGTCGGATGGATGTACCTATGGTCATTTGGTGCTGTTGTTAACCCAATTTCGATGTGGGTGGGCTCTAGCGCCGAACCTGAGGTTTTCCCAATCCTGCGGATCGCTGCGAACACTCTATTTTGTTTACAAACCATATCACAACACGCTTTGCCGCTCATTTTTGTTATTATGTTCAATCTTGGGGACTTTTCATGGATATTATTTTTATCAGTTTTACTCTGTGAAGCTCTTGTTCTTGCAATAGGCATTTGTCTATTTATAGTCTTTATGCTTATTATGCATATAGTAGATACTTGTTTTGTTTTTATTTCCTATTTCCAAGGACATGGCTTCCGGCGAGGTCCTTTAGGATTACTTTAATTATATTTAATTAATTTATTATTCTTTCTAATAGATAACTTTTAAATACCTAATGCATTTAGACCCTTTACAGCTGTTAGAGTTATCAATCTGACCAGTTCTTGACTAATAAGATAGAGTAACTAATTTCCAGCTACTGCTTCGTTTTTAAACTTTAAATCTTAAAGAGCCAATTGTCTTTAGATCTAAATCTTAAAGAGTTAAGCTTGGTCTGGCTTACCCCAGTCTATCAGGGGAAAGTTACCTGTTTTGTATATATACGGGCGGCAATGCCGGTTCAGCTGGGTTGATCCGCCAAAGCGTCAAAGCCACTCCGATCTACTCCGTAGGGCATCAACGAAAAACGCGCCCTGCCAAGACTCGAAGATCTTCATGGACATGGACACATGCTAGGAATTGGGATATCTCCACATCGTCGGCCCGACGGGCTATAGCTACCTGAAACGATATGTACTCGCACATCTCCGAAACGCGGCCTGCATTGACGATGCTACCTGGTTTTGACAGGTTCAGGTTTCTGGTTATCCTAGGTATCCGGTATATTATGATACTCTCAGGCTTGGGTTGCGCAATGTCTTAGCCAGATTGGACTTTGATAGGAGATTTAGCGTTTTGTCGGATAGTTCCGTGCCTGTATTACTTGGTCGGTTCACTCCCTCTTCATCATGCCCAGGATACGGCCAGAAAGCTCACCTTAAGTGTGCTGCCATTAGCTTGATCGGTATATAGAACAGCATTCCAGGTAACTTGTAAATTAGACCAGAAATCCCTGTGTTTTCTTGCTATTCTTTGTATTTCACATGAATGGACCTATTGACATTTTAATTGTTCCCTAGGAAATAGATGCAAACACCTGCTACGCGACTCAGACACAAGACCATGATGCATTATGTGGAGATATCATTTACCCCCTTCTGCCTTTAGTCTACGCCTCTTTGACATCCTGCTGACAGTGATCTTCACTGCTATACAATAGCTGACATGTGGTGGCGTAAGGGGCTTGTTCGCGTTGAGCTGAAAGGCTTGTGGCTACTCCGTCCGTGGGCAGTTGTATGATGCCGCTGCTTGAAGTGTTTTGAGTTAATGGATCTGACAGCTGAACCCTGCATTGTGCGCCTTACCTCTTCGTAACTTTGTCTCTAAAACGATTATCCAAGCTTGCAGATCACCGATAAACGGTGGCGGATATAAGCATCTTATCTTAGTACTGATTTTAGAGTGGCTGTAATTATTTCTGGTTGGTTTGTAAAGTTTTAGCTTGTTTGGCGGCTTCACCAACTCCAAGCCTGCATTTTCCCCGGTCAATGGCTTGTGCTAAGAACTTGTCAATTTGGGCAGGTCGTGTAATGGCTTAACTCTATTATTGGCAAATTTTTACTTGGTGAACTCATCAGGGGACTAGCTGATGGTTACATATTCCAGAGACGTTACCGAAGTTGTTGCCAGCATCATCTCGTCGACGACGATTGCATTATCACTTGATTGACACTCAAGATATACTCGAAATGAAAGAGGCGGATACTAGGGCACCACTCATATTGGGGGTTGTCTTGACTCTTCTGCTGCTCACTTTCAGTATTGTGCTTATGCGAGTGTATACTCGAGCTATGCTGCTAAAGCAGTTCGGCGCCGACGATATTTGGGCTGTGTTGTCAATGGTAATTCCCAGCTCCTACGCTAAGGCCAGTATCTCAGGGACTAAACAGCAAAACAACAGGCTTCAATTACTGCATGCGCATGCAGCATCTTGCTAGGTAAGAGCAAATACCTCTTCAAAACGGGTAAGAAACTAAAATATCCACAGGCATTGAATATGGATTTGGTAGACATCAGGTGTTCTTAAGTGAAGAGGAATCCAGGAGTTATTTCAAGGTTTGTTTCTTGGACATTCATCTGCCTCCTTGCTAATGCCAGCGAAAGGTGTTTTACGTAAGCATCATCCTTTACCTTTTATCCTTAGGCGCGATCAAAACGACACTCCTCTGTCAATACTACCGCGCATTCGCCATAAACAAGATGAGGACAGTTCTGTTGGTTGCCATGGTCTTCGTTTCGGCCTGGAGCATTTCTCAGGTCTTCCTCAACATTTTTATCTGCACCCCCATAGCTGCTTTCTGGGATCGAGCTATTGAAGGCAAATGTATTCCAAGAAACCCGACGTGGTACATCACTGCAGCTGGGAACATTGCGACGGATATCATGATTATAGTGATACCCTTTCCTGTGGTGATAAATTTGAATCTGGCTCGTCGGCAGCGCTTTGTCCTGCTTGGGGTCTTCTGCGTGGGCTTTCTGTAAGTCCTACCCAAGAAATCTTGTCTTGTAACCTACTACTAATCGCTCGCATAGTACATGTGCCATCTCGATGGTTCGCATGGGTTACCTAGATATCGAAGAAGACCTTACCTGGGTCAACGTCGAACCAGCGTGTTGGTCATTCACCGAACTCTGTTGCGGGCTGCTATGCGCCTGCGTCCCTACGCTACGGCCATTCGTCTCGCGATACTTTCCTTCCATGTCCAGCTATAATCGCTCGAGAAAGGCGTACGCTACCAACCCGCCACCCGAGCCGCACACTTCCAATCGCTATCACGAGATCGAACTACAAAACAGACGTCATATACAGGATGATTTGCTCCAAGACGATAACCGGTCGACGAGAATACTGCGCGTGTCCGAGTTCACAGTGACGGAGACAAGGGAGCTGGCGGATGCAAAACATGGGGAGAGGGAAAGCGATGATGAGGTTTTATTGGTATCCCATGTGTTTGCTGCTCCTCGGCCTATTGAGAAGGCGAGGACCAGGCCAGGCAGATTGTCAGCTACAGAATAGGTATACCCAGCGTCATAAAAGGCGCTCTGAGCTTTCCTATATACATGATAATAAAGATGTATAGTGATGTACCGACTCCTATTACAAAGCCGCTCGTTGCATAATGTCCGGTAAACTCTCATGCAGAAAGCCAATCAACAACCAATTCAACTGACTCCATTCAATCAAGAAAGCATCATGCCCATCATCACTCACAATCTCTCTCAGCTTGGCATTTGGCACAGCTCGTGCAATCTGCTCTTGTTCAGTAAGCGTGTACAGCCCATCGCTTCGAATTCCGAGCACAAGAGTAGGCTGCTCAATCAGTGACAGTGCTTCAGTAATGGTCCGCGTTCGACCGCGCGCCAGGTCGTGAGTGTCGAGCTTGTTGGTGAGGGCGATGTAGCAGTTACTGTCGAAGCGGTCGGAGAACTTCTTGGCTTGGTAGCGGAGGTAGGATTGGGCGGCGAAGTTGGAGTCGGCGCGGTCAAATGCGACAGGGGTCTCGTCGGCCCCGCCGTGGCTGTGAATTGGTGTACTGTTACTCGGTAATGTCTTGCTCTCTTGTTTCTGTGTCTTGAGCATGTATTAGACTCGGCTTTCTCACCGAAATTAGGTGCTCACCTTCTTTTTGTTTCCTGTGTCGCGTCCAAATCGCCTCTCGAGGGAGTCCCGACTTCGATACGTCAACAACGCCGTCATACGAGCTGCTTCTAGACCAAGAATGGGAGGATCATCAAATCCGTAACGGCCGTTCTTGTACTTGACATCGCTCCGAATGGCATGGCGTTGTGCTTCTCCCCAACCAATGGCCCACGCACTTTGATGACTTGAGGTTGCAGCTGGTACGATACAACGAACGTAGTCTTTACCAAAGAACGCCCATTCGAGAACGTGCATACCGCCCATAGAGCCACCAATGACGGCTGCGACTTTTCGAACTCCGAGCGTGTCTAGGACCAACTTGTGAAGTCCGCGATACTTAGCTGGCGATCGTGGCTGTCTCGGCAAAAATCACTTACCGAACATCATCTCGGATAGTAGTTGAGGGAAAGTCAGCCCCGTACCAACCCTCCGAGTAGTCTCCATTCTTGGGTGTCACAGGACTAGCTGTTCCATATGGACTTCCGAGGCTGTTCATACAGATGACGAAGAACTTGTCCGTATCGAATGCCTTTCCAGGTCCAAGAAGCGGACCCCACCAGTCGCTGACATCTGCACTCCCGGACAACGCATGGCAAATGATCATGACATTGTTGGCCTTTGGTGATAGCTTGCCCCAGCTCATGTACGCAACTGGAACATTTCGCATCTCGACGCCAGATTCGAGTATGAAGTTGGGGATGGTGATGATTTCCCGTCCGGGGACATGATGTGAGAACGGATTGACGGGTCTGGGAACACTCTTCTCTGTGTCGAGTTAGTATAACTTCATTAATATATGCTTAGTCCGAGGTCTCACCATATGGGATACCTTTACCGAGCCCATCATGAATGGGCGTTGGCAACGCAGGGGCCGTCGTCGTCGTCGTCATTCTTCGTCTTGTTGCTACAAACAAGTTGCCGGAACAGCTAATTGAAAGACAACGGGAACGAGATTGAATATGTTTGCGAATCACCCCCAGTGTCTGGCGCTGGCTCATCGGAGACGATTGCTTAGTCAGAGAGTGAAGAGGATTATCATCGGGTCCTGAGTGTTGGAGGGCATATCACAACAACAGCGTCGGGATAGGATAGCCAACTTCAAGAATTTGTCAATTTTTCATGTCAAAGACGCAATCTAATCTCTTATTCGCAAGAGATATCCCGGTGTAAGTAACTACCCGCGTTATTCTCGAACCTCCGAAGTGGCCTGCCCAACCTCCGATCCTTCGATCCACTTCGTCAAAGCTTCCGTACATCTTCCGATCGACAGAACGAACTTTTGGAAGACTCTGAGTGGCCCGTTATAGATTCATCCTTGCATTTGTGGCTCCGGCAGTCCCTTCCGTATCAAGCTTATCAATGCGATTGCCTTACAGATCTTGGCAAGGCGATCCGAGTGGTTCGGATGGTATGCATCACATACCGCTTGCTCAATGGTGAAACAGTGTTGAACAACCTTCACGAAGAATAAACCGAGTTCTACCGCTCAATACACGGTTCAATGAGTATAGACAAGACCGGACGAAAGGAAGAGAAGCTTAATAAAAAGGTTGCCTTGGAGAAGATCTAAAGTATTCTCGATTACAGCAACTCACCAACATTCATCTCATTCACTACTTTGACTCTAAGCATTCTTTAAACTTCGATCTAACTTTACTTTCAGCACCCCATTCAGATTATACCAAGATGAGGTTTCTATGTCTCCATGGCTATGCCTTCAGCGTAGAGGTTCTCCAACAACAGATGGAGCCCATCACTGCTCACCTGCCAAGTGACTGGGAGTACGAATTTCTCGAGGCAGGCATGGAACCAACAGAACTGATGCTCCGTAAGTTCCACCACAATTGTCTCCACTGCATCCGATGATCTAACAAGGCCAGCAAACCTCAAGCAAGTCCCCAAGCCCAACTATAGCTGGTACAACTTCCCTTACCCCGAAGACGTTGAAGAGGCATATGAGCGTCTTGCTGCCTATGTCGAGTCTGAAGGTCCCTTCGATGGAGTCTGGGGCTTCTCACAGGGTGGTTCCATGGCTGCTCTTCTTCTTCTCATGCATCAAGCGGAGCACCCCGATACACCATACCCCTTCAAAATGGCCATCTTCACATCAGCCTTCCTTCCCCACTCCTTCGACAATGGTGTGATCAGCTGGGATCTTACAGAGAAGAACACACTTGACGCGACATACCTCCCCGGACGAATTGACGTGTCTCGCGGCAAGAAGCTGGACTGGAAGAAGGATCTTCACTCTTCGATTGAGTATGACATGATCAACGCTGTCAAGGATGAGCTTGACTTTCCCGTTGACCTCCTCCTTCGATGGAGACCTAGTGATATCCCCGAGAAGATCCCAGTACCTTCCGTCCATGTCCGTGGATTGAAGGATCACTACTCATTTGTCGATGAATCGGTATATGAGTTGTTTGATCCCGATATGGCGAGGAAGATGACACATCGTGGGGGACATAACTTCCCTAGGTACAATGAGGAGTTGGTGCACTTTGCAGAGTTGATTATCGAGACGGTTGTTTCTCTTCACTAAAAGGTTATGGTTGTTTTTCTCATGTTAATACTGCTGGAAGGCTGATTGCAAACGAAAAGTTTCAGAGTTGTTATGGGATATGATAGATAATTTCTTTACCTTAGACTCCAGACAATAGATTGAGATTGTGTCTTTACATTTTTCATCTCCGCATTAGCATCATCTTAGGTCAAGGCTGTAGTTCTATTAAAGTCTAGCATAAGCAGTCCTGCTTTTAATGAGTTCTTCGAGATCCTGCTAGTAGTTTCAGAAAAGATAGCTTAATCTTATTCAAGACAGTGCAGGAGCTGGGCGTGGCCATGTACGGGAGGTTCATCCTCCTTAGAATCGGGAAGCATTCGGAAGATCGTGGGTCGGATGACCTCAGCGTCGGTGACAGCTACTGAGGACACCTATGATTGCAGTGAGGCGAAATGCATTTGATTGTCATGATTTGAGACTCAATCGCCATCAAATCGGAAAATGGAAGAATAAAGGCAATCCAACCCAAGTCATTCCTGTTTACAAGACTACAAAAAACGGTATAACTTATAGCATAACGGCACTTAACATAAGTTCTAACTTCACAATGACCCCGATGAATATAAGACTCTAATCTAGATCCATTAAGTAAGAAACCGCGTGATTGGGTGTTTTCAGATATAGTCTACATGGAATTCTTCGTAAACAGCTCATTATGCAGCATATTCAGAGCCCTAGTGGCGTCCTTGTCCGGAATGACACAGGATATGTTAATCTCACTCGCACCTGTCACCGAACCAAATTAGCAAATAGCTTGAAACATACATAGAGTTTACATACCTTGCGAGATCATCTCAATATTGACGTGCTGCTCCCCAAGAATGGCAAACATTCTCCCCGCAATACCGGTCATGTTCTTCAACTCAGCGCCCACGAGACTCAGGATAGCCATGTCAGGCAGCACATTCACTTCTCCCTCTTCAGCAAGTCTGCACTGAACATTCTTGATCTGTGAGGAATCCATGCTGGAACTGTTGATTGCCATAGAAACATGGACTTCCGAGGTGGAGATTAGATCAACTGAGATATCGTGCTCTGCCAGGATGGTGAAGACCTTGACGAAGAAGCCGTGAGACATGGACTGTTTGTTGCTGAGGATGTTGAAGATGGTGATGTCTCGCTTGATGGTGACTGCAGTTGGCATTTTTGGCAGTGCTGTGGAAGAAGTACTGTCCGAGTCGGAAGGGTCCAAGTAGTCGATCGGCCACGAAGATGTGTCGTCACCATCGCTAGGAACAACAACTGTTCCTTGACCCCATGGCTTCTGCACATTCTTGACAAAGATGCTGACAGGCGGCTTTGCTTGAATCGCCAAAGACAGTGCAAGATGATGAATGACCTCTGACCCATAGAAGGTAAGTTCAGCTGCTTCAGATGGCGTGATCGAAGGCAAGCATCTAGCATCAGGGACTTCTCTCGGATCAGCTGTGAAAATTCCATCAACCTCTTTCCAGATCTGCACTCTCTCTGCATGTAGCCCAATCGCCACCAAAACAGCACAGAGGTCAGAATATCCTCTTCCAATACCACTGTCTATCAAACTCCCCGGAACAGCGCCGAAGAATCCAGTGACAACAGGAACTCTCCCATTGCAAGCTTCGACTCGCTTTCCGAAGACTGCAGCAGCTTCATGGAAGAACTCAGGCTTCAGCTGATCCAAATTATTGCTAGGTACAATATCGGAGAGATCAACGTATTCCGCTGGGATGTCTCTGTCGCGTAGCATAGCAACCATGAGTCGACAGCTTAACTTCTCACCGAAGCTGACCATTTTGTCTTTTGCTTTGCCATTAATGTCGAGGTTGAAGCGCTTAGCGGCGGATGTGTAGTCGAGTAGTTCCTGGCAATCTGCTGTGATCTGTCGGGTTGTCTCATCACGAATGTCCTGTCTCAGGATATATATCTGGACAGTAGTCACTTGGTCATCACGTATATCTTTGATGATGCTGCGAAGTCTGTCGAAGAGCAACTCTTGCATGTCAGGGTCTTGAGTGATGGCAACAATGCCTCTCAATGTTCGGTAGACTTGTAGCAGCCTGGATGATCGTGATTAGTACCTCAAGCTGATCAGAGGTTTGATGGTTGTTTGACTTACCTACTCGTTGTTCCGAATACTTTCTTGCCTGAACTTCGTGCAGAACATATCACTGCGGGCCGGTCGCCTCCAAGCCTCGCGCTTGAATAACATTAGCCGGCTCCCTTGATACCTTAGGGGCTGAGCTGTACCTCTTCACGATCTCGGCAACCTACCATGGTCATGTCAGCAATGGTCACTATGACAAGCAATTGAACAAAAAGTGGTGCAGCTAACCTTGTCTGGGAATTTCCCAATGCTGGTTCCACCAAACTTCTGAACCACCCAGGAATTATCTCGACGGCTGCGCATGCTGACAAGCTTTGCACGATGTGCAAGGACGAACTGTTGCTGGGCAGGTTAGGTTTGAAGCCTTTCAAGCGCAGATACAATCTAGACAACTAATTATGTCCTCATCAAGCCCAAGAATAATAGCTATGGATGTCGATCCCTCTTCACATCCAGTTTAGGTAGTACTCAGCATGCTCACTCCCTCGGCGGCTTATCTTATCGCGAGAAGTCCCCGATGTCAGCGCCGATACGCTTAAATCTTCGCTCTATACATGCAACGCGTCGCACTAAGCGTGGGTGTGTTTGCCACTTGAAACCTCCATATCATTATTCCAGCTACAAAACTTCCGGTGGCTGTTGCATTCCAGTTGCGCACTGACAATAACCTCGTATCAATCTGGGTTGAGCCGAAGACAGACATCGGTCGGCCGGAGTGGATCCTCCGATTGCCTTGATCAAGGGCACTCAGCGTTAAGACGCTGATCGGAACTTTTCAGTCGGATCCGGTTCGAGCATCCACGTCACAATGAACTGCACGGAGCCAGGTCGGATCATTCATCACATTGAACAAGGCTACTATCGATACAGGCAGAGGCAAGAGAAAGGACCCAATATCTTGACGTGAGATCTCGGGCCGCGTCCCGCTAGTCCCTGCACGCGAGCAGACGCGTCTCCCATGATCAAACTCATTTACTCTTGAAAGGCCAGATAGACAACTTTCCGAAATCCCAAACCCCCTCAATCGTAAAAATATCCTTGCGGATGATCTCCTTGATCTCCTCCTCGCTCTCAGCTTTGATGATCATGACTGTTCCATTCTCGGCGACTTGTTGGCCTTCGGCGCTGTGGTGAGCAAGGGTGCTGCCGAAGAAGGGGACGCGGCCGGCTTTGACCAGGGGAGCTGCGTCTTGGTTGTGAGGCTTGAGAAGGACTTGTCGTTTGACTAGGACGTCGGGAAGATCAGGGATGATGACAAGGTATTCTTTAAGCTCAGTGGCCATGATGGACGGGGATTGAGATGTTGGTGTAAGAGAAATGGTAATTCGGATACTGGTCTGAAGTCTGAATGGCGTATGCTTTGAAATGAAGACGGGGCTCAGCTGTTAGTGATTAAATACATTGGTAATTGGAACTATCGCATCTACATCATGGGCCAATGTTGGCCGAACTATCATCATAATGCTTACTCGAGTTTCGGATCGGTAGTCAAGAAACATCGGACATTGAGAGTTCGCCAAATTAACCAATCAAATAACCGCTTGGTCTGGAACTGATTATCCAGTTCTTTTTATCGCTTTGGGTCAAGGTCTTTGGCCCCCGAGACGGGCTCTTCTGGACCCGTGGCTTGTTGGCTTCGGCCGGAGCCTTTCGGTAGTTTTGTCGATCCACTTCTTCGTGACTTGAAGCTTAGCCTTTCTGGGACTACTCGAGAGATTGGGAGAGATCCGTGATAAGATAGGCACTGGCTCGGCTCGGTTTGACCGGAATGGTCTCCAGAACTACGGATACTGGGCAAAATGATGTCATGAAGGCTTAAACACGCAACTGTCCTACCCTATTCTGCTTGGAATAATTATATACAGAGCGCGTTTGCAAGACAAATAACGCGTTTTCTACTATAATTATATATTTAAAGTAGTAAGGGATACTTAGGAAAGCTCGCTATATAGTTTTTAAATTTTTTACTATAAGAATATATAATTAATAACGCGTTCTATCTTTTAAAAATAAGAAAACAAGGAAACAACATCAGATAACTCAGCATATAGATCAATCTAATTACATTGCGAACCTAACTTTTTACTCTCAATCGAACTTCTCACGCAATTAAGGCGCACTTTGCCATGACCTTTTTAGCAAATCCAGTCAGAGGATCATTGCTGACAATGTCAAAGACTGAGAGGTCAGCCTGGAACTCCTTCAGTAGCCAAGTGCGAATCTCAATCGCAACAAGACTGTCGATACCAAGCGCAGGCAGCGACTTTCGCGAATCCATATCATCCACATCAGCCTTGATGATCTTGGAAACGCCCTCCAAAAGCTGTTGTAGCACAATCTCATAGACCTCATCGGGTGAAGCAGCCGCGGCGAGGAGCTTCTTCCAGTCCTGGCCTCCAGCTACGGCACCAGTGCCTTGACGATCCAACTGGTTGAGCACCGCAAATCGCGAGTCAGCAAACCAGTAGGGATCGTTGGCTGCTAGCTTGTCGAGTTGACCGCCTGTAGACGCGCCGAGAGCGACTTGTGTAGGGGCACGACCTGAGATGGCGGCTTTGATGACGTTGAGGACATCATTCTCATCCATGCCGAGAAGACCGCCATCCTTGAGAAGCTGGAAGACCTCGCTGCGCTCTGTGGAAACACCGATGCCGACGACGAGACTGAGGTTGATGCTGGTGGCGGCAAGTCCCGAAGCTGCGCGGTGGTGAGCTAGCGCGTCCTGGTACGTGTTGCCCGCGTTGTAGTTGGCCTGACCACGCGATCCGATGATACCGGCAATTGAAGACAGGCAGATGAAGAAATCCAAGTCAGTTGGGAGCAGTTCGTGAAGGTTACGCGTCGCGAAGAGCTTGGGACGGAGAGACGCGTTCCAGTCGTCAGCCGTCATATTACTGTAGACCGCGTCCTAAAGCGCGTTAGTGAGTGAATACAGGCAACCTCGATTCTCAAGGATGACTTACTCTGAGATCCATGGCACAGTGAATCAAGCCTTTGATGGCAGGAAAACTCTGCTTCACATCGTTGATGACGGGCTCGAGCTGAGACTTCTCTGCGACATCAACCGCAAAAGCCTTAGCTTGGACGCCTTGAGCGTGAAGCTCATCGAGGAGAGCCCGGGCTTCAGGACGTGCAGCAGCTGATCGGGAGAGGAAGACGAGATGACGCGCGCCTCGTTCGACGAGCAGACGCGTCACGGATCGTCCAATGCCGCCGAGACCACCGATGAGGACGTAGGTGGCATCATGAGGCAGAAAGAAGCTCTCCAGACCCTCAGGAACCACCTAGAACTCAATTAGTACGCGCTGATAGTAAAGGATTGTGCGGAGACTTACCGGGACAATGTCATCAGGACGAGGGTACAGTACAATCTTGCCGACGTGACCACCACTCTGCATCAGTCTGAAAGCCTTGGAGACCTCGCCGAAAGAGTATCGCGCAAGGTTGTTCAAAGGCGAGATGGCATTCTTGGACAGAAGCTCAACGACCTGGTTTCCGATAGCCTCGAAACGGTCAGGATAGCTAATGACCTGGGTCAAGATGTCTAATCCAGAAAACGTGATGTTGTCGAGGAACGGACGCATATCCAGGCCGCTATTGTCGTAGATATCACGCTTTCCAAGCTCAATGAAGCGACCAAAGGGTGCAACGCAAAGCCATGTTCGGCGAAGGGCTTCACCAGCAAGAGAGTTGATGACAACATCGACACCTCGTTGGTTTGTGAGACGGAGAATACCATCAGCGAAGGAGTAGTCACGACTGTTAAAGATGTGAGACTCCTTGATACCGTACTCTTCAATCAAGAGACGCTTCTTCTTCTCAGAAGACACAGTAGCAAAGATCTCAGCGCCGAGGTACTTAGCGAGACGAATGGCAGTCTGACCGACACCACCCGCCGCAGAGTGAATCAAGACTGACTCACCGCGCTGAAGACGCGCGACGTCAATGAGGGAGTGCACGACTGTAGCGGAGGTACACATCAAAGAAGCAGCTTCCTCATCGCCGAGATGATCAGGCGTTCGCTGGAACGTGCGAGGATCAACGCGGACACGAGTCTGGAAACACCCTGCGTGCATACCAAAGACACGATCACCAACCTTGAACTTCTGTACACCAGCACCAACCTTGGCGACGACACCTGCACACTCAATACCGAGGGTGCTATCCTCCATCTGACCCATCGCAACCATGACATCGCGGAAGTTCAGCCCCACAGATCCAACCTCGATCTCAATCTGGTGATCACCAAGAGGTTCAGAGAGACCAGGAACGGAGAGGTACTCGAGGGTGTCGAGAAGACCAGGATCGCGGATGGAGAGTTGCAGAGGCTTGTTGACTTGCTTCAGAGGCACCTTGACCGCTAAGAGGTTGGTTCCTGTCTTGGAGGAGTCGAGAAGGGCTTTGAGGTCGGGGTTGGGAATGAGGCGCTCGACGAGGACTTGGTTGTTGCGGATGACGTACTCAGAGTCTGAGGTCTCACCGAAGTTCTTGCGGGAGATGTTCTCGATGATGGATGAGATGGTCTTGGTGTTCAAGGCGGAGTCAAGAGAGGCAGATGCGTCGAGGCCAAGAACGGTGAAGGAGATGTCAGGGTGTTCGGCGCGAATAGTTCGCCCAAGGCCGTTTACGAGACCTCGAGAGGCAGTGTCGAGAGTCAACCAGAGAGTGCCACGTGAGGCGAGGAAAAGGGAGCGAAGCTTGGTGAAGGTCTCGTGATGAAAGCTCTCCAGGAAAGGAGTGTCAACATCGAGAGCAGACAGGGTAAGGAATGGAGTGGTCTGCTCGGGGACATTGGCAAAGTCAGCCTTAGTGACCTCATAGCCCTGAGAGGTCAAGTCACTCTCAGCCTGTGCAATGAGTTTGCTGAGACCGGAGGATGGGGAAGGAGGAGTGGCGATGAGGACTTGACGGACTGAGGGGTTCATCTCGGGCTTGTGGCGAGCGATGATAAGGTCTGACACAGTGATCGAGGTGAGATCGGTAGAGGTGAGAAGATCAGTGGAGATGGCGCTCGCATGGTTGGCGATCAGCAAGATGCCGGAGGGTTTGAGGATCTTCTTGGCGTTCTTCAAGACGAGTGAGATATCGCCCTGCTCTTCAACATCAATGAAGATGAAATCAAGTGCCGCGTCCTCAAAGCCCTGAGTGCTTGGGTCCTGAGCGAGATCAAGCTTCCGCTGCTGAACCTTGTTCTTCCAGGCCTCAGGGACGGAAGCCTCTTCGTCGACAGGTCCGTCCAAGAGAGTAGTAAGAGCAACAGAAGCAATGCTTCCTTGAAGTTCTTCAGCTTGTGTAGTGAGAGCTTTCAGAAGAGTACTTGAAGTGGACGAGCTGTACTCAAGGACACTCAGTCCAGGTCGCTTCTGGCCTAGAAGAGACAGGTAGCTACCCAGCTTATAGGCCAAGTCAGTACCCTCAAGCAGCTCCTCAAGAGTCGCAGCATCAGAGATCTCGACATCGACTATCTTCTTGGGAACAACAGGGACATGACCAAGTGACTGGCCATCACCTGAGGAGGAGTCAGAAGCACCCCTCAGAGGCACAGTCTTACATCCCTTCAGCGCAATCAGAGGCTTAGATCCACCTTCCGCAAACGCAATGACATCGCTCAGCATGTTTGTAGCACCGTGTTTCTTGGAAGTACTGAAACCATGATACTTGGTGCCGCTGGTCGAGTCAAAGTCCGCAGAGATGTACAGAGAAGCAGTAGACACGGGGACACGAGCCTTGATCTCGGCGGCGTCACCGGTGCTGGAGATCAACAGATGGACAAAGACATCGAGAACAGCGGGATGAATGAGATGTTCGGGCTCCCACTTCTTGGGGTAGAATTCCTTCGTGTCGATGACTTCCATGGAGAAGTGAGCCTTGTGGTCAAAGAGGTTCAGTTCCTTGACACCGCGGAATGCTGGGCCGAGACTGAAGCCTGACTCGTCGAGCTTGGTGTAGAAGACAGTTGGGTCGACGCTGGGTAGGTCGGAGTTGGAGATTGCCTTGTACTCTTGGCTCAGAAGGGCGTTGGCTGCAACCTCCTCATCCAAGAACGCGCTGTTGGTCTCATGCTTGTAAGACGTGCTGACAAGGCCAGTACAGTTGGTCGTCCAAGAACCGCTCTCATTGCGGCTAGAAACCGTAAACTCCGTCCAATGTGACCACGACACATTAGGGCCAGACCTCCAGGGCGTAAGCTGAAGTCTCGTCTCAACAGTCTGATCAAGCGGAACAACAAGAGCACTTCCAATGTTGACATCCCGAATAGTATAACCCTCAACATCAGTTCGCGTCTCAACCTGTCGCAGACCCTCAATCGCCATGACGATCATACCAGCCATAGGATAAATGTTAGTGTTCTGGAACTGATGATGCTCAATCCATGGCTGCTCAGAGATGCGGAGGTAGTTGTGCCACGCAGGCTCGGCCTTGGTGGAGCGAGGGTCTCTAACGCCGAGGAGTTCGAGGCGGGGATGTTTGCGCTGCTTGTAGGCGGTCACTGCGGCGGACTCGTGCCAGTAGCTGTTGGTGGTGTTCCAAGCGTAGGGGGGAAGATCGACGAGTGCGGAGGTGGTTTCGGTGTAGGCGTTGGCGAGAGGGACGTTGACTTGGTGGCCGAGGACAAGGAGCTCCCCAACGACTTCAAGAGTAGTCTGGATGGCATCTTGCTTTCGTTTGATGGCAGAGAAGTACTTTGGCGAAGCGCCCTTATCACCAATGCTATCGAGAATCTGCTTCATAGGTCCTTGTAGTGCAGCGTGAGGTCCAATCTCAACCATAGCATCTGCGCTACCCTTCTTACCCGAAGCCTTGCGCTTGCCCAATGCACCAGCGTTAGCAGCAGCAGTGACAGCACCGGAGAAGTTGACAGGGCTAACGAGGTTAGCGACCCAGTACGCAGGGCCAAGATCAGTGCCATCAATGGGTTTGGCCGAGACGGAGGAGAACATGCGGACTTTGGGGTTGCCGGGCTTGAGCTCCCACTTGCCAGATAGAGAGTTGAGGTACTCCTCTGAGATCTGTTGCATATGGTGAGAGTGGTAAGCCGTAGTGACACGGAGTTTACGCGCGAAAATGTCGTCGGCTTGAAGGAATGTGAGGACTTCATCGATGGCTTCGACGTCGCCGGAGAGAGTGACACTGGCGGGACTGTTGATGCAAGCGATGACGATCTTGCCTGCTGTGACGCGGCTAAGATACTCGCTCACACGTTCGGGACCAAGACCAACAGCTGCCATTGATCCAGTCTTGGTGATGTTGCCAGTGAGATGACCACGGAAATATGCAATCCTCATAGCAGCCTCCTTGTCGAAAGCACCCTTGGCATAAGCAGCAGCAATCTCACCACTAGAATGACCAACAGTGACTTGAGGGTGAATACCCCAACTCGCAAGAAGATCAATAATGCTGAGCTGGAGAGCAGTACAAGAAGGTTGGCTGACATAGGGAAGGTCAATGATAGACTCCTTCGCATCGCGGTTGAGCTCTTCAACAAGATCCCATGTGCTGCCGAGGTCCTTGAGGTACTGACTGCAGGCATGGAGGGACTGCTGGAAGACAGGGTACTTCTGGAGTTCTCTGCCCATGGCGAACCACTGAGCTCCTTGGCCGGTGAAGATGAAAGTGAGGGCCTGTGATCGGGGAACACGAGCGGCTTTGGTAGGTGCGCCATCGAGGGCCTGCTGGAGCTCTTCGATGGTTGAGGCAGCGGCGTATGTCTTCCAGGGAAGAGAGGATCGTTTCTCGGAGAGGGTGTAGGCGAGGCGGTGGAGGAATTGGTCCTCGGGAAGGTCACGGGCTGCGGGGTCCGCGAGATAAGCCTGGAGAGTCTGACTGAGACGAGCGATGCCAGACTCTTCGTGGGATGAGAGGAGGAACAGGCGAGGTTTCTTGTCAGTCTTTTCGATATTGCCTTGAGATCCATTCTCAATCAAGCCGGTAGCGGGAACGCCCTCGACCTTGGTGTTGTGATGGCCCTTGAGGTTGTGAGTCTTGAGGAAGTGGTACGCATCATCCAAAACAGCATGAGCGTTTGCGCCACCGTAACCAAAACTGTTGATGCTAGCCCGTCGCAGACCAGCAGGCCACTTGATCTCCTCAGTAGGAATGTTGATCTTCCATTCATCAAGCTTGATTTTCGGATTGACGTTCTCAAGTCCATAAGTCGGAGAAATCACCCCACTCTCAAGACTGTAAATCGTCTTGACAAGACCGGCAAGACCACTCGCACCCTCAAGATGTCCAATGTTACTCTTCACAGAGCCAACATAAACAGGCTTCTCTCTCGTCTTGCCAAACACATTCCCAATAACCGAGCACTCAATAGGATCACCGACCTTGGTACCCGTTCCGTGCGCCTCGAAGAAATTGGTCTTGTCGAAGCTCAGGCCAGCTGAAGCATAAGTCGCACGGATAAGCTCTTCCTGGCGAGAAGCAGAAGGTTGCGTGATGCCAAGGGTTCGTCCATCCTGGTTACTACCCGTGCTTCGGAGGACAGCGCGGATGGTGTCGCCGTCGGTAAGAGCCTTATCGAGACGTTTAAGGACGACGAAGCCGCCACCTTCGGCGCGGGCGTAGCCGTTGGCTGAGGCGTCGAAGGAGTGGCATTTGTTGTCGGCGCTGAGGAAGGACATGGAGGACATGAAGACGCCGAAGTTGGAGAGGAGATGAAGACCTAGACCTCCGACGAGAGCCTACAAAGGTAAGTATTGATAGAAATGATGGGTAATGGAAGACTTACCGAGTCGCTTTCGCCGTTTCGGATGCTTTGACCTGCGAGGTGAAGGGCAGTCAACGTGGAAGAGCAGGCGGTATCGATGGTGACGCTGGGTCCTTTGAGGTTGAAGAACCAAGAGATGCGATTTGAAAGAAGGGCCGGGCCGGTACCGGTGGCGGTGTACTTGGGTGCGCTGTCCATATCGTAGGCTTGGAGATCCCAGTAATCATGCTGGCATGCTCCGATGTAGCAGGACATGTGTTGATTGGCGACCTCGTCAATCTTGAGACCAGCTGCAGACTGTCAGCTCAAACTATCACAGAAGAGTCACGAATCTTACCATTCTCGAGACCCTCATAGGCTAGCTCAAGCAGAATTCTCTGCGTAGGATCCATACCCCTCGCCTCCTCGGGCGTAATAGAGAAGAATCCCGCATCGAACTTATCAACATCACTCTTCAAAAAGTACCCCTGCTTGGTATTCAACGTCCCCGCTCTTCCACCATCAGGGTGATAAAACCCATCAATGTTGAAACGGCTCTCAGGAACATCACTCAACGCGTTTCTGCCCTCTTTGAGAAGATCCCAAAGATGACGAGGCGAAGCTGCATCACCAGGAAATCTACCGGAGACTCCGATGACAGCGATAGCAGACGAGATGTCACCGTCTACCTGAGGGAGACTAGCATCGTGTTCAGCGCCACCATTGGAAGTGCCATTGTTAGCACGGGCCCCGTTAGCAGCGTTGTGAAAGCCATTAGCGCCAGGATGAGCTCCATGGCCGTTGCTAGTGCCGTTTGCGCCGCTGGAGCCATTGGAGAGAGTCATTGTGAGAGGGAGAAAAGAGTCAGAAACAAAGGGTTTTGTGATGGGCGCTGGCTTGCTTTGGATTTGACTCTGAAGAAAGGATGATTATCACGGAACCACTGCCACAGAAACGAGTTGGGATCAGATATATGCACTGAAGCATTCTTATGATATGATGGCTGCTCTGTATGTTGCGCATTGCGGCTCGGAGCTAGCTGGACCGGGTTAACAGACCTTGAGTCTCATCTACCGAGTATTTTGTGCATCCGACTAAAGCTCATGCACGTCTTCGGAAGATATTGACACTGAGATCGGAGGTTGCGTCAGCGTCGGCGCCGAGAGAATGACCCACTGTATCCTTGTCAGACCGGGCCCGGAAAGCCCGTGACCAATGATATCGAGCCGGGGGTAATAGATTTTGAGTTGCCGTATTATTCTTGCGTGATATTCCAGACTCAAAAGGATCCGTATTTGCCTCAATGGAATTTGCAAGCTGAGACTTTTACCGTTCTAGCTAACATGTTATCAGAGTCTGCCATTCGCCTCTTAATGCAATGGCTTTAAGGATAAGATACTACAAGCGAAGTGTATCTGACTTGACCGACTTGTTGGAAAAAATAATAACAAGCTGATATGAAAACTCCAGTCCATTATTACTACTATCTTTCCAGCAGTTCTTTTGTCAACAGCCCTTTGGGCGACATACTTTGCTTCGCCCATGAAGCCATGTCATCGATAGCGCATTTGTCGATAGACCAGTTAAAATCCCTTTGAGGTAAGGTATAGCCATCTGGTATAAAGCAGAGACATGTCGCTTGGAGTTCAGAGCAATATATTAATTACCTTTAGATATTAATATCGGCTAGCTGGGCAATTGTCTCATGCGCCCGTTCTTATAAACCTTAACGCTGACAAGGAAACTCAAGGCTTATCTGGCAATTACGTCAACCCTGTTCACTACTTGAAGCATCCTTAAGGCCGGAATTGATAGGATAATAGGCAATAATGGGTGGACCTTTTAGAGAAAGAACTGGATTCAGCTTAATGCCGCAGTCTAAGACTGTTATTTTACCCAGGAAACTGAAGATGTAGTGACTTGCCTCTACCAGAAGGGATGTGCATTAAGGTTCAGAGTTAATGGAATTAAGGTCAAAACGAAAGGTCAATGCAAAAGGCAATTGCAGTCGGGCAACGTAACTGCCGCGTTCAGAATACGAGCTCCTTTTATTTCTGGTATATATAAATACAGCAACAGTGCTGCCTCTTCTACCTGTGTTCTCGATATCCTCTTATCCCTTCGTTAACGAGTCTGCCAACAGATACGGCCCCCAATTTCATCGACATCATGAAGCCTGTGTCTATTCTTCTCACGCTTGCCAGCACAGCTTGCACAGTGTCGGCTGGGCTACCCCGTTTTGGTTCGTGAAACACATACTGATCAAAGATGCGTCCGCTCTGACTGTATCTCTCACGTAGCGAAATGTACTGCTGCTTCGCAGTGCAATTCCAATTATTGCGCCCCAATGAAAAATGCCGACTGCAACCAGGTGGTTAATTGCCACGGTAAGTAGCAGGACTATAACATACCTTGCTCAGAACAGTGACTAACAACTTGAAGATAGCGTGTGCTACGGTGCATCAGTAGACTGTAAGCTAGCTATGAGATTAGATCTCGGTTTATCTTGCTAACCGCTACGTAGCGCCATGTTCGAATGACTGGGAATGTAATTCCAATCATTGCAAAGGTGAATAATTAGCCACTTCGCACGAAATCATCACTGACGCGTCGCAGGAGGAAGATGCTATGATTGCCGCGATCCCCGCAACCCAGCCCGGGCCAGAGCCCCGTACCTTTCTCTAGGCTGTATGTATTTGATTTAAAGCTTACTATGATGGGCAAAGACTAAATGAATCGCCTCGAAAGCCTCCTGTACTGGATTTGGAGATCAATGCTGCGAGTCACAGTGTCGAGGTATGTTCGCATTCCCTGAGTTTGATCTGGATTAAGCATAACTAACCAGTCTGCAGCCAACGTCCAGGGGAATATGCAATGCATTAGTAATACGGTGATCATGCAGAAGGGCGGGCATGGGCCATTCCCAGTGGAGAATTCACCTCCCAGGCATTGATTTGATATGCCAATACTCGAGTGTAAAAGGATCTCTAGGTTTGAGAGGCTTGGCATTTGTGGAAGCTGGGTTATCAATTTCCAGACAGACTGATGATCAAATATACAGCTCTGATACATTGCCTCTCTACTGGTCAATTTGCGATAAAGGAAAAGCGTTCGCATAATTATTGAGGATGACCTCCTCTAGCACAGAGTGGTTAACAGAGCAGCTTTGCTCTCGCGTTCGATCTAGGCAAGATTGGAAATGACACAAGTTCAGTGGTATCGAACTTGGCCAAACGGCTGCACCTTTCGAACCCAAATCTTGATGGCAAAGTGTCCAAAATCGCCGTTGGCAAGTCTCAGTATGATGAGCTGGGAATGAGTTCATGGCGATGCTAAGGATTTATCCTACCTTGGCTGTAGAAACGCGCCCAAGTCTTGATCAAGTATTCCAATCGCTGTCAGTTAGACCGAAGCCGAGGTATGCTATGTATAGAGTGAGGGGAAACGTAGCCACTTGCATAAAATCAGCCATGTCAATTTTTAAAGATGGATATCGGTCTTATTAGTGCAACGTTGTGGATAAACGGTTCCTGACAAGAAAGTGATCAAGGCTTGTTATTCGCCGATCTTTCCCCACAATCTCGCCTCTCCCCAGATTTCTCCCCGTATGACCTCGCTTCAAGCTCCACTACCCCAGACGGTTCATGGCTGATTGATAAAAATTTATCCGCCCCATGATGAAATGGCATCTCGGCACATAGTGCCATTTAACTATAGATGCAGATATAGCTATCTATATATATCATGATAATCTAGCGAAAGAGTCAATAGAGACACAGCAGCATCAACTCTTGGCAAGATGAAGTTTCTCAACTCATTCGTCGCTGTGGCTTTGGCTGCCTGCACCGTCACTGATGCCCGTGGACTGCATTATCAATCTGACGCTCCACTAAATATCAAGACAACCAGTGGTCATCTCTCAGGTTTTATCAACAAGACCGCCCCCGATGTTCGCCAATTCCTTGGAGTTGCCTACGCCGAACCCCCTCTCAAGTCTCTTCGCTTCCAACCTCCCAAGCGAAAGCATAGCTCAGAGTACATATCAGCCAAGAAGTACGCGCCGTCATGCAAGCAAATTATCAGCAAGAACCCAACAGTCTACACTGAGCACATGACTCAGTTTCTTATCAATGGCGGCGACTCTGAGGATTGCTTGTATCTCAATGTCTACGCCCCATTGAAGCCCACTGCAAAGAAACTGCCTGTCTTTATCTACATTCCCGGTGGTGGGTTTACAGGCGGTGGGGCAGACTCGCTTTACAAGATCCCCGACAAGTGGATTCAGAAAACTCAGTCTCACATCGTTGTCACCATGAACTATCGTGTCAACCTCTTTGGCTTCCCCAACGCTGAAGCTGCGCAGCAAAATGTTGGCTTGCTCGACCAGCGCATGGTTGTTGAATGGACACGTGTTAATATTGCAGCCTTTGGTGGTGATCCTCATAAGATGACTCTCTGGGGCCAGTCTGCTGGTGCTGGCTCAGTTGGCATGTACGGATACGCTTACCCCAAGGACCTCATCGTGAAGGGTTTGATCTCTGATTCTGGCGCTCCGGCAATGTTGGCTAAGGCTTATGGTAACCACTCCAGCTTTGACACTCTTGCTGATAAGGTTGGCTGCAAGGGATTGGAGGGCAAGAAGCAATTGACCTGCATGCAAAAGATCGATGCTTCGACGTTGCAGAAGGTTTATTCTGAGACACCGACCATCTCCTTCACTCCCGTTGGAGATAACATTACCGCCTTTTCCAACACGACAGACCGACTAGCGAGAGGACTAGTCACCAGAGTGGTCAGTAGTGCTGAATTTCTCTTGTCATAATGAATGTCTTACTGATATGTGATAGCCATGGATCTTTGGTAACAATGCCAACGAAGGTGCTGGATTTGGCACATACGATCCTAACGGTGTGACACTAGCCCAGACTGCTATTGGACTGCAGGCTATCGTCTGCCCAGTTGCTGCTGAGGTCAAGTAAGTGCTCCCCATGCCCTGACATTCGTATCACTGACCCATGCTATCAGAAACCGCGTCAAGTATGGATACCCAACCTACAGATATTATTACACTGGAAATTTCTCCAACATTACCCCTCTGCCCTGGATCGGCGCGACTCATAGCGGTATGTCCACCTCCTGTACTATATTTTCTCTACTGAAACATTTCCAGCTGAGCTTCCTCTTCTCTTCGGAACGCATTATAAATACCGTGGTAACTCCACCGAATACGAATGGGAGGTTGCTGAGGGCATGCAAAGTAAGTCTCACGAACTCCGCCTTGCTTGGAGGCTTACTAACGCCTGCCAAGGCCTTTGGCTCTCTTTCGCAGACAACCCCAAGAAGAACCCTCAAGTTGGAAAGGTTACTTGGCCACTGTACAAGCCGAATGAGAACAAGATGGCTGTTTTTGCAGAGACTGGAAAGACGTGGTTCCAGTTAGGCAAAGGGTCTCTGACCGAAACTCAGTGCAAGTAACAGGAAGTGGGCGCGTAGAAACGTGGGCTGCTGGAAGCCTTGTCATTAGCCACCGTCAAGGTAGACTCTTAAGTTGAATGTGCACTCTTTATTGAGCGACTACTTTAATATTTCTAGCTGAGACTTCTGCATGCTATCCTAATATAACCTGTCTGTCCTTGAATTTATAAGTACCAGAATAAAAGCACCTTTTACTAAGATCACTGTCACACCAAGCACTGTTTAAAGTGTCAATGTCTCTAAATCCTCTATAGGGACAGAGTACTTAAGCAAATAGTAAATATCTATTCCAGTTACTGGATGCACTTCCAGGACTTTTGATTCTCTATGCGACTGAGCCCAATACATTGTCCTTTCCCCTATCATGTGGGCGTGAGACACTACCCGACGTTGTGTACTTGATGCTGTACTTCTCCGACGTGTAACATCGAGAACTGTAGAACAAGAGGTACAAACCGTCTTCGTAGACAAGACTGGGCGCCTCAATCAACTTTTCGCCCTCAGTCTCACTGAGGATTTCAACTAGGTCGCTTTTCAGTGTGAAACCATCATTCTCAACCTGGAAGATGCCAGTCATGATCGAATCTAGCAGTGACTTGACATACCAGTTGCAGCATGATAGACGTCTTGCCGCAAATGCGGTTCCCATTAATCTTATACACGAACTATTTCGTATTGTACACGGAATCACAGAAGGCACTTGGGTCGATCATTCCGCCCTTGTCAAGCTGGCAGACAAGGGGTTCATCTCGTGGTGTACAGGGCCACGGAGCGAATCGGAAAAAGCCACACCGATACTTCACTTTCCATCGTTGTCGTCTTGGATGAAAGCACTATAGTACATGACCCATTTTCCGTCATCCCATATAACATCTGGAGGCAAGATATCGATATTTTGGCCCCAAGAGCCAGCGTTCTTCAGCGGATCGTCGTCTAGTAGCTCCCACTTGCCCTTTGCTTTGTCGTATCGTTCTACCTATACCAATTTTCCATTGTCTTGGCTGCCAAAAGAGTGCCATGTGAATGACTCAAGGCCATAAAAAAAGAAAAGGATAGGTCCGGGAAGCTTTCACTAAGGACGATTTTGGTCGCCATAGAAAGTTGGCTTAGAACAGCCGTCGACGCCTCCACTGCTTTCATAATAACCATTAACGGTGCCGCCACCTTGGCCACCATTGCTGTATTTAAGCAAGTTCGGGTTGCATGTGTATGGAAAAAGGATTGATTAGTAACTGTTATGAACAAAGAGACAAAGATGGAGCTGCGCAAGGACCTATCACTGTTGCCTTACAACTGACATTCTTAAGATCCTGGCGACAGACGAAAGCAAGGTCAGAAGTGGGGATGGGCTCAACCGAGGCTCGTGAGGGATGATCTCATCTCTTTAGGGTAAGGTATCCTAGACAATAACCCCCGCAATAGACAGACCTGTTGTGCACTAGCTCTGCTTCGCTATTCTCAGTGACTAACACGTGATTGTTTGCTTGTCGCAATGGATTGAGCCATGCTTGGGTTGTTACAAGTATTCTGCTACTTGCCACCGGCATTGACTCTCCCGAGGCTATCAGCGGTGCACTCTGACCCCGATCTTCTTCCCTCGGAAGTTAAACCCTTCTTTGCCCAGCGAGTTCTCTACCACTCTCTATGCACATCCGAGGCTGTGGCGTATAAATGAAGAGGGGTTCGGCGACAGCGAAAGAGGCTAATTTCCGCAGCTCGATAATTTCTTCCCTTGATAAGTGCCACCTTACGCTTACTTGGATTAAGGTACTTCTCTCCGATTACAAAACGCTGGCGACCTGATTTTTGAAAATGCCACCTGATCCCAAGTTATATTTACCACCAAATGTGCCATGGAGCGAACCCTCGTGGTATCGTACTGGCAACTCAGTCTACCTCAACGCATCTCATCGGAAATTGAGGGATAATATCCGGAAATATGTCGATGAACATATTCTTCCAGATGCTTTAGAATGGGAAGAAAAAGGCGAGGTTCCACGATCAGCGGCACTGAGCTACTGCCAATCTGGAATTCCTTTCGACGACGTACCAGAAGACTTTCGACCTCAGGGTGTCCCCAACCTAGCAGGAATCCCTCATGGCCAATTGGATGCCTTCCATTTTCTTATTTCAACAGACGAGATGT
The DNA here is from genome assembly GCA_013186785.1 of Fusarium pseudonygamai. Lineage (NCBI taxonomy): Eukaryota > Fungi > Ascomycota > Sordariomycetes > Hypocreales > Nectriaceae > Fusarium > Fusarium pseudonygamai. The sequence goes on from JAAQRH010000379.1 coordinate 64,315, forward strand.
CTCGTGTTGAAGGCGGAGTTTCTATTGCTCTTGGCGGCGCGTCTACAATCGGGCTGCCACCGGTACTCTATTATGGAACTCAGGAACAAAAGTCTCGTTGGTTTCCAGGACTATTCTCAGGGAATGTCAATTTCTGCTTAGGCATCACGGAGCCTGGTGGTGGTTCAGACGTGGCAAATATCCAAACCACGGCTGAAAAGTCTTCAGACGGCAAGTTCTACGTTGTGAACGGTGCCAAGAAGTGGATTACAGGTGCTCCATGGGCAACTCATATGACTACTGCTGTACGAACCGGCGGTCCAGGTGCTAAAGGTATCACAGTCCTCGAGATCCCGCTCGATAGCTCCGGCGTGTCTGTGAGCAAAATCTTCAATAGCGGACAGAACGCTGGAGGGTCTAGTTTCGTAGATCTCGAAAATGTCAGAGTCCCTGTCGAGAATCGGATTGGCCTAGAGAACGAGGGCTTTGGAATCATCATGAAGAACTTCAACAGAGAAAGGTATGCACTCGCGGTCAGTTGTAATCGAAAGAGCCGTACCTGCCTCGCCATGTCATTTTCATATGCGATGGAGCGAAAGACCTTTGGGAAGAGGTTGATTGAGAACCAAGTCATACGGCGCAAACTCGCTGAAGTTGCACACCGTGTTGAAGCTCACTGGGCTTGGCTTGAGCAGATTGCTTTCCAAGTCAATTCGTCTAGCGAAGGCTGGCAGGAACCAAGTATTGCAAGCCAGATTGCCTTGGTCAAGATCCAAGGCGGACAGATGGTGGAATTGGCGTGTAGAGAAGCACAGCAAATCTTTGGGGGCGCTGGATATCAAAAGGGCGGCCGTGGGGCGACAGTGGAGCAAATTAGCCGCGACCTTCGGATGCTAGTAAGTACCTCATTTGATTCTTTATCTCTAAAATCGATAAGTAGCTGACAGCAAATAGGTAGTCGGTGGCGGCAGCGAGGAGATTCTTACAGATCTTGCCCTTAGACAGGAGATAGGAGCTTTTAGCAGGCAGGCAAAAATGTAAATAAGGTAGAGAGGTATAATTAAATATATTTAAAGAATTAGTAGAAGCATAAGTAGAATAATAGTGCTAGATATTATATATATTTAGTTTTTATAATGCAGATCCAGTTCTGCTTACGAACTGCAAGGTCTAGTCTAATAAGTACCTTAGAATGCGAGTGAAAGTACTTTCTATTGGCGCATACTATATATAAATCTAGAGAGAAGGACAAATAGAAATCGCAAGCCTTACAGACCTTCCCGGTCCTTATACTAACTCTATCCTCAGATGGGTCCCTAACGAGTTGCACTAAGTTAATGGGCTCCATGAAACATGCCTCCAAACCATCCAAGGTGCGAGCCAGTCCTTCAGTCCTGTCTTGGATAACCCTATCATGGGCCACAGTAGTGGGAGACCAAATGGGGTTACCATCATGCACCCGAAGCCTGCCAGCCTAATCCTAGCATAGCGGTCGTACTTAGATTGCTTTAGTAGCTGCTATTGTGGCTGTTTCATTCCCCTTCTTAGCGCTCGACTATTACGATGTTTGAGCTTGTAGGAAAGCGTCCAGGAGCTTTGGGTAGACCGGAGTACCTAGGCGTGGATCAGTAACGAAAGGCACCGCGATGCAGGAAAGGTTGACAACTTACCCAGCCCAGTAACGGGGTCCCAGCCAGGGACCGCAGAAAAGCCTTTTCCTTTACATGTACCATTGTTACCAGCTTGGTTACCGACTGTGATGTCCGTAAATGCGGTCGGGTTCCTGTACAGAACTGGATTAGCGAAGCCGATGGTGTTCTTGCCCTTAGTGAGAAGCTCTTCGTTGATGCGAGTAAACATGGCGGCCACGATAGGTGCAGCCATCGACGAGCCGCCCCGGATAAGAACGTCGCCACCCAGGACGATCACCCCTTTCAAACCAGTTGCTGATACGTCTGGGAAGCCGCGACCTGCTCTATTGTAGATGCCCGTGCCATTCTTCGGGATGACTCCGCCGCTGGTCGAGTAGAAAGTGAATCCGGGGTCGTAGTTCTCGAAGTAACTAAGCTGAATCAGGACCCAGATCTATCGCAGCCAGGGTGGATTGAAGCTCAAAATTGCACATACCTCGACAGGGCATCCTGTTGGTAGGAAGGGGCAGTCCACACATTGCTGAACCCCCCGCCCGAACCAAATTTAGTTGTTGCAACTTGGGGGGAGTCGACACTCTCGCCGCTTGGAAGCTCCGTGGCGCCAACCGTGGTGACATATGGACAAGTGCCAGGGGCTGAAGGATTGAAGATGCTGCCGTCTCTTCCCAAGCAGTCACCCCCGTCACCACCGGCGACACCGCCGTCGCCGCTTGCGAACACAATTGTGGTTCCTTGCAAACCCAGCTTCATGTACTCTTGGCATTGACGCTGTTCCAAATCAGCACCAGCACAAACTGGAGGGTCACTCATGAGAATAAACTGACCTCAAGATACCCGGCCGGATATTCTGCCTCCGGCCATCCATACGAAATCGAAATGACGGGTGTTGGTTTGAAGGTGCCGCACTGTTCGTTTGGTGTGATGCCATCCACGTTCGGGTCGTCGCCGCCCAGGGTTGAGCAGTACGCGCCATCGATAGCATCTAAGAACTGGTTGAAAATGCCAAAGTGCTTGACTGCGGGGTTGAATTGGGTTTTGGTCTGGAAGAGCTCTGTCGTCTGCGGATAGATAATGGGCTGCGACACATCGAAGTCGATGGCCGCCTCTCCCACCGCATAGTAGGTGGCGTTGGGCCGGGATTCGCCATAGTCAATGTAGTCCACCTTTGGACCATATCCGGCAGGGATTTCGGGTGCAAAAAGGCCGTAAAACTTGTTGAGATCGGATTGCTCGGGGAACTCGTCGTCCTCCTCAAAGATACCGAGTTTATTGTTGCTGTTCTTGAGAGTGCCCCCTGGAATTTTGTACAAGGCTTTTATACATTCAGGCGTGACATAGGTGTTGCAGTACTGGGTGCTGGCTGCAAGAGATCAGCGAAGGAAAGCAGTCAAGGATTTGTGGCCTTCGAACTTACCTGGTTGACTCTTCAGTTTTTTGATGTCTGAGGGAGGCAATGGAGCGCTGTCCGCAGCGAGAAAGCGGCGGGAAAGAGATCCTTTTTCTTCTACGGACGCCGCTGAGCCGCGGGCGGGGCTGATGAAGTCAACGTAAGGGGAGACATCCCTAGGTAAGACATAGCGCTCGGCTGAAATGTGAGAGACTGCGCCGGGAGCTGAGCGGCGGTGGTACAGCTGTGTCTGTAGCATGGCCTCAAGCTTGCTTGCATTCGTGGCGAAATCAAGCCACCCTTTACTGTTGGACAGACGCATCGCACTGGCAGGTATGCCCTCCCCAGAGAGCCAATTCTTGACAGTGGCAATACTCTCATCATCCGGCGCGAAGATGTCGATGACATCCTGAGCCGAGTAATATTTTCCGTAGTTGGGTGATGCCGGATCAGATCTTGGGTTCGACTGTTAGATGGTCTTACGGAGGTGGAAAGGCCCAAATTCGAAGGGAGCACTTACACGTTGAGGAGGTGAGCCATGCCGTACTCGAGGTTTCGCTGTGTCAACGCGACGCGGACCGGAATAATCTCATCAGGGCTGACGCGGTCTTCGTGTTCCCAATTGAGGCCGGATGGGCCATGCCTCACATGCGCCTGATCGACTGAGGCTGCCGCGGCGGCCACCAACATAAGACTATAGATGTAAAGCATCTTCATTTTTGAGAGTAAAGAGAAGCTTCATTGACGGTTCATCATCTACGAGGCTCTACCATTCTTTATGTATATGACTGTACAGTACATGACAAGTCGATTGTTGAAAGTTAGAACGAGGGCCGAGCGCTTGCCCCTGGTCTTGCTCGTATCTATAGAGTGACTTGAGAAAAGAAAAGGGGAGGAAACAAAGGTACATTGCCAAAGGGTCAATCGGCGCGCAGATCAAAGAGCCCAGATGTCCCTTCCTACTTCGACCTTGCTACATTCCATGATAACCCATTCTCAACCAGTATTAACAACACCATCATGACGAACTGGCGGTGCCCGTCTTTGCCGAGGATCAGAGCAGCAGGCCCACGGTCGTCACGACCATTGAAGTCGGCAACTTTAGTTCTCGTATCTATGTGCCGCAACTCCGTAGCGTGTAATAATGTGAAACGGCTATTACTACTGATCTTGCTGTTATGCTTCTTGACCTTCTGAATACGGAACCCCAGTGATATGCGCGCTTGGTTTAAAATAGCTCGAGGTGGAGTCCACGCAATATCTAGTATCGGTACCTACAGAATACGAGTGCAACGCCAAACCGGGGCGGATACGTGAAGATCGCCGGCACCACAATGCAACCCTAGGCGTAAGAGTCTCAGAATCCGCATTGGCCTTTACTAATCCCTGTTTTAGCTCTGTCCCTGCTGATCTTACTAGGATTGATTCTTTTCTACGCTTCCCCAAACTTGGGCGTCTAGAACTCTGGTCTTTGATAGATGTGCCGACGCGTTGCCGTCGTCACGGGCGGGCCAAGCGCCGGATGAGGCTGGTATGCGTAATGAGGCATATTCTTTATACAAGGTACGTTGTAGTATACGAATACCAGGTCGCAAGCTACTCCCTTTCCGGAGTAGGGCCTTTATTGCCGATTGCCGATAAACTGTCTATAGTACGACCCAGGAGAGTATAAAATATATTAAACAAACCCTTACAAGCAGAGCGTAGGAATAGGAAACCTTTTCTCACTCTCACTCCCTCTTTCACTACAAGCTCCTACCCCCCCTGAAAGAATTTACTATGGTACAGCTCAAGCCGCTTGCTGTGGCATTTTGCCTCTCTAGCATTGCAGCTGCAGTCCCTGCCAGTAACGCTAAGGTTGTGGACTTGCCTATATATTCTGACGATGACTACGTACGTTCTAAAACCTCAAAATGGAAGTTATACCTCGTACTGACCTTGGCAGTATTCGGTGAACTTCGCTATAGGTACCCCGCCTCAGAATTATCGCCTCCAGTTCGACACTGGCAGTTCCACTACGTTCTTGGACAATGCTGTATGCACGCCTAAGGATTGTCCCAACGTCAGCGGGTAGGGGTCCAACATCTTGATGTGGCGCGATTGCTGTGCTCACAATCTACTCTGCAGGTACCCACGCAGGATGTACAACATCTCCCAGTCTAGTACGGGCAGGTTCACGGGTGTGAACACTTCAAACGCGTACGACGGCGGCGCGATCGCAGGGCCCATTGCACAAGATTGCTTCCATATCGAAGGATTGGCACCATGGAGGCAGACGTTTGTAGACTCAACCTCGAACAACTTCGGCGCGACTACTGCTGACGGCCTCTTTGGCCTTGCATTCCCTTACATCGCCGCAAACGGCACACAGTCCATGTTGCAGGCCATGGGTGAGCAGGGAGTCATAGCCGAGCCGAAGTTTGGAATCTACTATGGCGACGTAAACTCGAACAAAACGATGCAAGGAGGTATCTTGACCATGGGCGGGACTCGTGAAAGTGACTTCGTTAAGGAGGGTCTCGTGGAAGTCCCCATCGTCAAGACTCATTACGACGGGGTGGAGTACGAGGTATGGAAAGCCGATCTTGCGACCATGAAGGGATCTGGGTCCAAGGAAGCCATCAAGACGCCGAACAAGCTTGTCACTTTCGACACAGGGGCTGGCTACATGCAGGTCTCCAACGAGACCATCCACGCTTTGTACGAGTCGCTGGGTCTTGGCTGGAACTACAGCTTGATCCTGGATGACAAGCAGATTCTCTATTGCAACGAGTTCAACTCATCGTGGTCGGTCACTTTCGGCTTCGGCAAGGAGGGAGATCGCGAGGTCACACTATACGGTGACGAGCTGGCGATGCCCGGTTTCCCTGCGGCCCCAGGGGCGTGTTGGCCGCCATTTACGGGTTCAACGGGGGATTATAACATTTTTGGAACGCCCATGCTCAGGGCGTTGTACTCTACCTGGGATTGGGGCAGTTTTAACCCTGCTGAGTTTAAGCCATCGGTTCGTTTCGGGAAGCTGAAGAAGTATAAGTCTATAGGCCTTTAGTAGAAAATAGGTATTTAATCTTTAACTGCTAGGCTAGTAATAGTATAAGATATAGTACTAGTCAGTCTAGGCTTTAAATTAGCTTAAAATTACTTATAAATTTAATTTAATAAAAGCTTTATTTTTTAAGTAAGTAATAAAAATATAAAATAAAAATAAAAAGTTAAAATAAAAAAAAGCTATTTTAATTAATTTTAATAAATTATATAAAATAGTTAATTAAATAAAGGTTTTTAATTTAAATATTAAAAATTTTATATAATATAAAAAAGAAGTTTTATTTTTAATATTAAAATTAATTATATAAATAAAAATAAAATTAATAAAATTATAAGTATTTTTATTAAATTTAAATATTAATAAAAAAATAATAATTAAAATTTACTAAAAATATATATTAATAAATAAATATATAAAAAGTAAAAAAAAATATAATTTAAAATATAATTAAATACCTATTTTCTACTAAAGGCCTATAGACTTATACTTCTTCAGCTTCCCGAAACGAACCGATGGCTTAAACTCAGCAGGGTTAAAACTGCCCCAATCCCAGGTAGAGTA
>JAAQRH010000380.1:0-17816 GCA_013186785.1 Fusarium pseudonygamai
CTGGTCGTTTCTTCGCCGGTTTTGGTGTCGGTCAAATTTCCGCTATTAGTAAGTTAAACTCACCACATGACAGCTTCAGAGTTTTGGGCTAACACACCTTTTTTTCAGTCCCCCTGTACCAGTCTGAGACAGCACCAAAGTGGATTCGAGGTGCCATCGTCGGTTCATACCAATGGGCCATCACAATCGGTCTCCTGCTCGCCGCCATCGTGAACAACGCGACGGGCAAGCGAAACGACACAGGATCATACCGTATCCCCATCGCCGTTCAGTTCGCCTACTCTCTCGTCCTCTTCGGTGGCATGATCATCCTCCCCGAAACCCCTCGATTCCTCATCAAGAAAGACCGTCACGATGATGCCTCTAAAGCCCTCTCCAAGATCCGCCGTCTAAGTCCTGATCACCCTGCTGTTCAGGCTGAGCTCAGCGAGATCAAGGCCAACCACGACCATGAGATGAGCCTCGGAACATCTTCTTACATTGACTGCTTCAAGCCTCCTATTCTCAAGCGCCAGTTCACTGGTTGTGCGCTCCAGGCTCTGCAACAGCTCACTGGTATCAACTTCATCGTAAGTTCTCTCTTCACTATCTCGTGGTCATGAGACATGACTAACAAACTTCAGTTCTACTATGGTACCAAGTACTTTGAGAACTCGGGTATCTCCAGCGGCTTCACCATTTCCATGATCACATCAGCCATCAACGTCGCTTCCACCCTCCCTGGAATGTACGCCATTGACAAGTGGGGTCGTCGTCCTCTTCTCCTCTGGGGTGCTGTCGGCATGTGTGTCTCCCAGTTCATCGTCGCCATGTCCGGAACCTTCTCCACCGGCCAAGACAGCAATGGAGTCATCTTCGTCAAGAGCTTGGCTGGCCAGAGGGCTGCCGTCTCTTTCGTCTGTATCTACATCTTCTTCTTCGCCTCAACATGGGGTCCCCTGGCCTGGGTCGTCACTGGTGAGATCTTCCCTCTCCAGACCCGTGCCAAGTCCCTCTCTATGACCACCGCAACCAACTGGCTCTTCAACTGGGCCATCGCCTACTCCACCCCTTACCTCGTCGACTACGGTACCGGCAAGGCCAACCTCCAGTCCAAGATCTTCTTCATCTGGTTCGGCTGCTGTTTCCTGTGCATCGCCTTCGTCTACTTCTTCATCTACGAGACCAAGGGTCTGACCCTCGAGGAGGTTGACCAGCTCTATGATGAGGTTAGCGTTGCCCGAAAGTCCATTGGCTGGAAGCCTCAAGAGACTTGGCAGCACCGCAACAGTGTTGCTGGAGCTGGTGGCAAGATGTTCAATGAGGGTCACGAGCAGGGCGAGGTTTCTCACACCGAGAAGAATGATGTCTAGATATAGACTCTTGTAATAATATCGATTGATGAGGAAGATGTTGGTTGGATTGCCGAATTTGGAAGTTCTGCTGTGGTAGACTACGATTATGAGATGAGATAAATAACTAGCTGATATCCATGAATTTATTACTTTGTTCATATAAACCTTGTCAATTTGAAACCTTGCGTGATATACAATCATTTTTGAAGACAGGTCGACATCAGTAGTCGGCATCACATCTCCATCATCAGTCTGTCCTCTTCCACCCTATACCTGGTGGGATGCTCAGGCGAAAAACTCCCAGGCGGGTCCCGACCTGCATTAGCACTCCCGCACCCCCAGCTCCCACTGTAACCCACTGAAGCACAGAGACATGCGCATCTCCCATCAACACGTGTCAAACAACCCGCGATATCTTTATCTTCAACCTCATCTCATCTCATCCTCCCTCCACCCACAGTCGCTCATTTCTCCCCAACCGCCAAGATGCCCCCCTCCGCTGAAAAAGAAAGCCCCCCAGCGCCCTCAATGATCAAGGGGGCTTCCCTCCTCATCATCCTGCAACTCGCCTCCCGCCTCATAACCTTCATCGCCAACCAACTCCTCCTGCGGTATCTCACAGCACCGCTCCTAGGTCTTTCAACTCAACTTGAAGTGTACTACCTCTCAGTTCTCTTCTTTGCACGCGAAAGTCTTCGCGTTGCTATTCAACGACGAGATTCTGGATCGCAGGCTAAGGAGGAGAGCCAAGCTGTGGTGAATCTGGGATATCTCGCCATTGGGCTGGGGAGTTTTGTCAGTCTTGGGTTGGGGTGGATGTATCTTGCGTATGCGAATGAGATTACACTTGCTACGCCGTACTTGGTTGAGTCGCTGTATCTTTATGGGTTTGCGGCTATGGTGGAGTTATTGTCGGAGCCGTGTTTTGTTCTCATGCAGACGAGGCTGCAGTTTGGCACGCGAGCTGCTGCTGAGTCGATTGCTACGTTTTTGAGATGTATCGTTGTGTTTGGCTCTGCTGTCTGGGCATCTAAGCGCAATGATATCGGGGTCCTGCCCTTCGCACTTGGGCAGATTACCTATGGTGTCTCACTACTCCTCGTCTACCTAATCTCAGGATATCGTCTTGCCTCATCAATCGGCTTCTCACTGCTCCCCAAAACAATCGCCTCAAAAGACAATCGCTTCTGGGCAGCCATGTTTGACCGGTCAACTATCGGTCTCGCAGGAAGTATGATGGCTCAAAGCGTGGTCAAGCACCTCCTCACCCAAGGCGACACATTCCTCATCTCCTTTCTCGCATCCGCCAGCGTCCAAGGCGCATACGCTCTCGCAAACAATTACGGCAGTCTGCTTGCTCGTCTTCTCTTCCAGCCTGTTGAAGAGAGTAGCCGAAGTTACTTCTCTCGACTGCTGTCATCTGTAACACCTGTCAAACCAGGCGGCAAACCAGTTCAGGAAGTAACAGAAGCGAAGCAGAACCTACAAACTCTTCTCCGCCTGTACATCCTTTTGACTTCAGTCATCATCAGTCTTGGACCTTTTGCTGCTCCGCCTCTCCTGGCTATTGTGGCAGGCAAGCAGTGGGCTGGCTCAGGGGCAGGTGATGTGCTCGCAGCGTATTGTTTCTACATTCCCTTCATGGGTCTTAATGGTCTCACAGAATCGTTCGTGGCGTCAGTCGCTACAGAAGCCGAAGTCCACATCCAGTCCGTTTGGATGGGCGCATTCTCTGTCATCTTTGCAGCGTCTGCCTTCCTCTTTATGAGAATCTACCCTCTGGGTGCTATCGGTCTCGTACTAGCCAACATCATCAACATGGGGTGCCGCATCATTTGGAGCGGAGCATTCATCAAGCGCTTCTTCAAAAGGCACGGAACCGACTTCAAGATCAAATCACTTATTCCCGAGAGCACACTCGGCGTCTCAATCGCTACAGCTATCCTCCTCAAGCAACTAAAAGTCGTAGACAACGCAGATCAACCGATCAAATCTCTCGTCAAGATCGCTGGCTCCGCTATCCCATTATTGCTTCTAATGTACGTCTACAAAATCCCAAAAGCAAACTTTTCGAAAACAGCATCTAATCATCGCAGCCTGGTCCTCGAGCGCCATTTTATCCTCGAGTGTCTAAACTCGGTCCGCGGTCGCAAAGCCGCAAAACAATAGTGCTCCCCATAATAGTTGTAATTCTCTTAATCAAATGTGATCTTGGTTGACTTGGCGTTCATGTCGACATCCTTGAAGAAAGCGCCGTACATGTCGTGAGCCTTCTTCTTAACGGTGGTACCGAACTTGAGGAGGTCTTCCGGCACGGGCTGGTTGGCACCTCGGAGAATGTTGACAAGCCTGAATACGTAAGTATGCATTCATTTGCGGATATATCAGGTACTTACGAGCCGGAGTGCGACTTATCCTCAACAGTAAAGAAGGTAATGGCCTCACCAGTCTTACCGGCACGGCCAGTTCGGCCAATGCGGTGGACGTAATCCTCAATGGTCAAGGGGAACTAGAAAAATTAGCGAATGTTGGGTGGCGTTTTGGGTTGGACATACCGTAACGTTGATGACAAGCTTAACCTCGGGGATATCAAGACCACGAGCAGCGACATCAGTGGCAACAAGAACGGGAGTGGCTCCAGACTTGAAAGCCTCAAGACTCCTTGTTCGCTGCTCCTGACGCAGATCACCGTGAATACCACCAACACGGATACCCTTGCGAGCCAAGGTATTCTCCACACGTGTAGCCTCCTTCTTGTACAGACAGAAGACCAAGATACGGTCGTTCTTCTGCTTACCCTGCTGGTGCTCCTTCAGAAGCTGGAACAGACGGTGCTCTTTCTCTCTGGGGTCCAGAACCTCGACTCGCTGTGTAATTCTTGTGTTGGCTTGCAGCTCAACAGATCCGTCGGCTGTCTCCTTACCGCCAGATCCAATGGCAATCTTAACGGGGCTGACCATGAAAGAAGAGGCGAGGGACTGAACAGATTGAGGCCATGTAGCTGTGAACATGAGTGTCTGGCGCTTCTCGCGGGGAAGGCAGGCACCCAAGATTTGCTTAATATCCTCCTCGAAACCCTTATCAAGCATACGATCAGCCTCGTCGAGGACGGCGAAAGTAACTTGGCTAAGATCAACGGTTCCATCAGACATGAAGTCCTTGAGACGACCGGGTGTAGCGACAATAATATCAGCGCCACATCGGAGGAGGTTTCGCTGATCATCCTTGGAAGCACCACCGTACAGACACACACACTTGAGCTTGTTCAGCGCAGCCACGGAAGCCATCTGCTCATAGGTCTGCATGGCGAGTTCTCGTGTAGGCGAAACAATAACGGCCTTGGTGCCCTTGTACTTGATTTCAGAAACAGCCTCAACACAGGGGAGAGCGAAAGCCATGGTCTTTCCGGATCCTGTCTCAGCGACACCAATGACATCGCGGCCAGAGAGAGTAAAGGGCCATGAAGCGGACTGGATAGGTGTAGGGGCCTTGTAGTTGGCGAATGGCGAGGGCTTCTTCTCGAGGAGGTTTGTGGCGGGGAGTTGGTGGAATTCCAGAACGGGGCGGAGAGTGACGGTCTCGGTCTTGGGGTCGGTGATGGTGATCTGGTTCTTGGAGAGGAATTCGTCAATCTGGGCTTGAGGGACATTGGAGAGGCTTGCGGTCTGGACGTAAGCAGCATCGGAGGATCCGTCGTCAGAAGATTCATAAGTGACCTTGGCCTTCTTCTCCTTCTTAGACTTCTTCTCCTTAGGTGCCTCCTCGACAGCTTCAGTAGTCTCAGCAGACTCCTCAGCGGCCTTAGCCTTCTTCGCCTTCTTCTTTTCCTTCTTAGCCTTCTTGCGCTCAGCACGCTCGGCTTCAGAATCACCAGTCTTGTCAGCAGGAGTCTCCTGCTCCTCAGTCTTGCGCTTCTTGTCCTTCTTCTTCTCCTTGCGCTCCTTCTTTAGACGAGCCTTCTCGTCGTCGGTGACCTTGGTCTTCTTGGAGGGTCGGTCGACGACGGCATCCTCGCTATCAGCGAGGAGATGCTTTGTAGCAGCCATTGTGAAAGATTATATGTGATATTCGACCGGGGAGAAAGTTGTACGAATGGCGGTCGAGGGTATCGCAGAATGGCTGGGGAACAAATTGCGCCGTAAAAATGGGTGGGATGTTTTGCAGAGCGAGCGCAAAAATCTCTTATCGATAAGACAAAAACCGTTCGCCTTCCAGTTCAGACCCACTTTCCGTTGTCCCCGGGACGGTACGTACCTAAATTCCTTTATCAGAGGACCCTGAATTGAAGCATCTCTCTCAATCACTTGATATTTCTTAAATTATGCGTTAACAGCATTTCATGTTGTGATTTCGAACTAATATCTGTACACTCACAATGCTTTTACTGTAGTCACCGAGCTGGGTTCACAGTTAAAGCAGCCGGCGACACGTGTGCCCTGTTGTGTCCTCGCTTTTCAAACCTTCAGTTAAACGACTTACAACATCTCTAGTCTCATATGCGTAACGATCGTGTATGCTCCCTTTCAAGTCGGTCACGAATGCTACAGTTGTAGTACCTGCAGTGCTGTCACAAGACCTATCAAAATGCAAGTTGCCGTTCGGTTCTGTCAAGCTGGGGATGGAGTTACCTCGATGCCTCACTTACTGGGCGATGTAACAAAGGCATGATTGGATCGCCTTGGTTTATGACATTTAGACTTATCATTTAGTCCTAGAGAAGTCATGAAGTATCCCTTGTCCTCCTCTTTGCCAAAAACTTCGTAGTCTCTGTTGGACTACTTCAAGATCGCCTCGGGCGTCGGTTGTGAGAGCTCGACTAGCATGTCTGTCTTGGTCTTTTGATGATTATTCGAGAGTCTCAAATGGGTGTTTGATTGAGAGATGGCATACAAGTGTACGCCGGATCCCAGTCATCATGGAGAATGAATTGTGTTCCCCATGCTTCGCATCCGTCTTTCCATAGTTCATGAGACATAACTATGGATACTAGGAGCGAGCCGCGTTGTTCTCTCGAGGGCCGCTCGGATGTCTACGGAGTCGGTATTCGAGCTGCCTTCTACGCGCAATGGCTTGGCTCTCTTCTCATGGAATACCTCTCTGAGGAGAACCTCGCCGATCTGCGGTTTATCAGTTTGTTTTCTTCAGCAGCCGCATCTATATCTCTCGTCGTTGGAGTCGCCTACGACTCCCTTCAGCCACTCGACATCTACTTCCTACTTCTTCTAGCCATGGGATTCTTCCTCTTCCAGATTCCATTACATATCTGGTGTATCCTCACAAGATGTCAAGCTCACCTTAACCCATTCCAACTCTCAAAGGAGAAACACGGACATTTCTACCATCTCATGAGTCTGACGGTCCTCTCAGCTAACGTGTCGATTGGAACATGGTACTTTACGTCTTTTCTTCCCCAACTGCACCGTGATTGCCGTGACTTGATATTCCTATTTGGCAAGGTCAGTCTCGAAAGTCAGGGGTATACTACAGCTGGCTCGATATTCTTCATTGGGATCCTTGTCGGCATTGGCGGGTTTATCTTTTTGAATGCTTGTTGCACTATAACCAGATCGACTTCACGACATAGGAGAGCGAGGTGAGATCACTCCAAACTACTCAATTGCATGGCTGAACATGTTCAGGTCGAGAAATATCTGGCGACTCAGAATACTGCGCGCGACATCTGGTGTCATCGTCTTTACGCTTTTGGTCCTATCGATCGAGCTTCCCATTAAGTGGAACCATATCCAACGAGTTTACGACTTTACTACAGTCGCGCAAGTACTGCCCCTTATGCTCACTATTGGAATATTCCTACGATCTTGGGCTGTTTATGCCAGCGGAGCCAAGGATACGTCGGGAGGACGAAGGCGACGCAGACCTCCTTCAACTTCCACTTCCTCTTCGTCAACATCTACATCTACATCCACCACATCATGTGGCAATTCTTCTCAAATCATAGGATATTATTATATGTATCCTGCTGACCACAACGATGAGGAAGATCCCCAATACGACTACGATGATTACTATGATGATTACTATGACTATTATAACGATCACAATGATTATCACAATAACCACTACAATTACTCGAATACAGCAGAAGAGGACCATACTCAGATTCAGTGGCCACAAGGAGTTCATTTCTCACGTTGGTAAATTGACAATAAATACCTACTCTGAACCTACATCCTTATCGATATATCAAGGTGAAGCTCGGTGACTTCGGTGAACCCCGCCGCACAGACCCTTGAGACCCCTTCACCCCGCAACCGCAAGTAAACAAAACCAAGACCACCAATTCCCGAACTCAACTCAACCCGTCACAATCGCCAGCACGTACCCTTTATTCTAATTGATATCCTAGTAGCGCCCAAAATGTCGTCAAAGGAAGCTTCCAAGAGTAAGGACAAGGATAAGTCCAAGGTCCATAAGCTCTCCCTCAAGGGCAGCGCTCGTCTTGTCGCTGAATTTGTACGTTGGAACAAGCTGATTTCCTACTTGGGCGAGAGTTTTGCTAACCGTTGAGTTTACAGTTTCAATATTCTATTCACAGCATTCTGTACGCAAACTACACTTTATCGGTCGGCGATGATTGTTAACGATATGATAGCTTTCAACGAGGTGTCTATCCCGCCGAGGACTTTACAGTGTACGTTTGTTGCGACCGATTCTCTCGAGCATCAACTGACAATTACCAGCGTCAAGAAATATGGCCTCAACATGCTGGGTAAGCCCACGACCTTTATCTTCACGATGCGACCCTTGCGACTAACACCGTCCAGTCTCGGCCGATGACCAAGTAAAAGCCTACATCAAAAAGATCATGTCCCAACTCGACAAATGGATGGTCGGCGGCAAGATTTCCAAGCTCGTCATCGTCATCACAGATAAAGACACAGGCGAGCACGTCGAGCGCTGGCAATTCGACGTACGCTTTTCCAACCCTCCCTACCTCTACAAACCCTCTAATATCAACAGGTCCAAATCTTCCAACCCGTCAAGAAATCCAAGTCCTCCAAATCCTCCTCCAAAGACCAAGAAAACGCCGCTCCCGCTGGCTCCGCGCCCACAGCCCCCGAAAAGACAGAAACAGAGATCCAAGCCGAAATCGCAGCTATTTTCCGACAAATCACCGCTTCTGTTACGTTTCTCCCTCAGCTCAGCGGCGATTGCACATTTAACGTCCTCGTTTACGCTGACGCGGATAGTGAGGTCCCTGTTGAGTGGGGTGATTCGGATGCGAAGGAGATTGAGAATGGAGAAAAGGTGCAACTGAGGGGATTCAGCACAGCGAATCACCGTGTTGATACTTTGGTCAGCTATCGATTTACCGATTAAGCTGGAGGATTTCGAGTGTATGATGGTGGGAAAGAGATGGATGAGTTTCTTTTGGTGGATTTCGGCATAACTCAGGCATGATTTATCTTGAGAGGCGTTACGAGGCGCCTTGGGGACTTTGTTGGTTCATATTCAATATTCAACGGTCATGATGGATTTGTACGATACGTATCAGGATATTTTGTTATCTAATCTTCGCAGACATGATACCCCGTCGCTTCTACATGATGTGTCTCGTCTGCTTTTCTAATGCCCGGATACTAAATCATGGTAGCGTGAACCATAGCTGCCATCACCTCTTCAACCTCGCGCCATTCACCGTCTCATGCAACCAGCCTATCTTCAAATCCAACTGCGCCTCACCCATTGCTATACAGTCGATAACCTCGACTACCTAGACCCGCTTGAAAAAGTACACATACGCAAACTTGCGCATCTCATCAACATCATGAGCTTCAACGACCTTCTCGTCGTTGAAGAGCACCCAAGTTGGAACGTTAGCATCTCCCAAAGCCTTGCGGATGAAAGCAACGTAATGTCTATAACTCGTTAGCATGTCTATGTGCTGTAATTGCGTGGAAATACTTACCCAGCATGGATACTTGTGCCCTTATGGCACACGATCGATCGGAGTTGGAAAGCCGCGGGCAAATCAGCACTTCCAGCAGGTTCCTTAGGAGCAGCTGCTTCGGCAGGAGCATCATCGTCAAATGTTCCTTGGTCGTCAGGATGGCTGAACAGCCACTCAACAGCCCGCTCAACATCGCCACCTGTTTCTTTCAGTGCCTTCTTGGCTTGAGGGGCACCGAAACCCATGGCTCCGAGCATCTCAATTTTCTCAGGGTCAGCGGTGTTGGCGTCACCACTTTGAGCACCAAGATCAAGGGGCGCATCAATGTCGGGGTCCTCCATGTGTCCGAACAACCATTCCATCGCGGCGTTGGCGTCAGAGTTTCCTGTAGCGTGAAGGGCACGCTCACAACGGTTGCGAGGGAAGCCCATGGCTTCGAGCTGAGCGAGGGCGGCAGCGTCAGGTTCGAAAGCTGGGGCTTTGACCTCAGGCTCATCTGGCAGTTGTTCCTCTCCAGGCTGCAGGCCCTTGGAAAGATACTCGTCCAAGTTGAAGGGCTCGTCTGGCACAAGGACAGGAACATCAACCTTGATAGGAACCCAGTTGACGACAGTCATCTTTCGTGCATTGACGACCAAGGTATCGGGGAATGTCTTGAATAACGATCGCTTGGTGAAACCATCCTTGCTTCCACAAGCAGAGCAAGTCAGCTCAACCTTCTCGGCTCCTGTGAAGTTATCGAGACACTCCTTGAGTGACACGGGCTTGTAAGCATCTGGACCCTCTGAACCCTCCTCACGGGGTATCTTTTCTAGGGGGACGTCGATAAAAATGTTGTCTTGCTCGTTGCTGCTGTACCGCACTTTGTGGCATCCCAAACATTGGAGTCTTTGCTCGAGAACAAATCGGAAGGGCTGTGTGGGGTCTTTTCCATCGGGGTGGGAAGATCGAGTGATGAGTTTGAATAGGTGCTGAAGGAATTCGAGGGCATCCTGCTGTCGCATTGTAGAAAACTCTTCATGCCCTCGACCTATGAGGTGCTTGAGCATGGCTGGCGCAAGACCTTTCTGGTGTGTAATTCCCTCTGCTGCAACATCAGCGTCAGGCTTAGAGTATCGTCCAGACAAAAGTCCATCGGCTGTCTTTCGGAGCTGGGTTTCAATATCCGCAGCTGGCTCGGGAACGATGGGCAGGTCGTCACTGGGTCGGAAGTACCTCTCCTGGAATGACGGCATGTCAAAGAGACATTGGATGATACTGGCAAGGTAGCAGCTGTTTCCGAGGTTCTTCAAACCGGTGAGACCAGGACCAAACAAGGGCTTGAGCTCCTTTCCGTCTTCCGTTGTCATGCTGAAATCCCACTTGAGATTCTGCTCAATCTGCATCTCAGTCAAACTCTTTTCTGTCTTCTGACGCTCCGCCAATACGATGCCCCAGTGGTTCAAGTGCTCGCCCAGGTTGTCGTCCACTCGTTCGTCGTCACACTTGTAACAGTAAATATCGGCGGTTCCCTCAGGTGTGATAGATCCAAGCTTCACAGCGACGCCATGACCAGACTCATTGGCGTGAGCGAGAGCATGCGAGTTTCCGTCGACGCCACCCATCTGCTTACGGCCACATCCTAAGTTGCCACACTCAATACACAGCCAAAGATTCTCCGCTAGGTCGCAAGCGTAGCAGTGACTCAAGTCGTTTTGCTCAATTTTCTTAGCAGGCGCTTGCTGCATCATTAAGATATGCTCGCAGCTGGTCAGCTCCTGTTCCCATGCCTTGACCTCTTCCTTTCGAGAAAATGTGTTCGCCTTGAGAATACCGTCGACCATAGGTGCGAGCTTGGGATGCGTTCGGTCGAGTTCGGTGTTACAGTCGAGGCACTTGACAGTCAGCGCTGTATCATATCGGTCCTCCTCAGTCTCAGCAGCGATAGCTAGCTTGGACATCTTGGCGGGTGGTTCGTCTCGTTCGACAATCTTTCTTGTGCGGCGGATGTTTAGAGCGAGGGGATGTTGGGTCAGCGCATAGTGAAGTTTATCATGGCTGCGGTCGCCAGCGCATCCTCCGTTGAAGCACTGAAGGCAGACATCGAGTCCAGCAGGATCATCCTGTTCAGCTTGGTCAGTAAGCTAAGCTTTAAAGACTTCAAGGGCTTGGCACTCAGCATGTGGGAGTCTTACGATGGAGTCGAAACATTGAGTACAGTCTTCGCGATAGACGGACTGAGAAGGGTTGGGTGGTATCAGCCCTGCAGTAGAGTCAGTCTACAAAGTCCTACTGAGGTCGACCGCGAGCTTGTCGCAACTATCATGACTGGTGGTCGATCAAATGGCGGGGTCGATTTTGAAGATTCACGTACCGATCAAGTCGAGATGCTGGCAAGCCATGATGGAAATTTTTTTTGGTTTTCTTCCTATTTTTACAAGCTCAGGTGTGTTTGCGACAAGTAAAAGAGAGGATTGAGGTGATATGAGTAGAAGGTTAATGTGGAATCAAGATCGAGCTGAAATCAGCATTGTAGTTGGAAGCTTCAGGTGCTTCAGTGATAGGCGGCACACGTCACTGGAGCTTAGGTGCCTGGGGAAGGCGGCGGGGCATTCCACCAGCCACTCAAACGTTTGGTGGCGCTGTGGCGTAATTCCTTTGATGATTCCATCCAAGATCCCGGTCCAAACTTGTGATGATTCCATATGGAAGTGGTAATCGTGTTGATTTTTGGTTGTTTTATCTGTTGCTATCTCCTTTTTCTCGAAAAATGGTATTTCGGCAGATCAAAACGTTGTATTCGGTGATGTTGTTTCCTGATTGGCACTGGCTACTTACTTGACAAGTTTGAAGCGGCTTGTGAGTTTCACAACTCCAACAACGCAGCCTGACGTTACACAGCACAATCTTGGCTTAGGTGCCAATGCTGCAAGCTATGGGCTTGAATTGAATATCCCTACCACGGGGGGTTCAAGGTGAGCAGGGCGAGGCATTCATTCATTTGCATGGTATCACAGCAGATCGTCTACCCTAAACTCACTGATTGAGGTCCGTCTGGCTAACACCCGACACAGCATTTACCAATAATTCATTCGCTTTGTAGACTCTGTCTTGTAGATCAATACGATTGATATGAATGAGATTTGAATGCTGATAGATACCATCTCGCCCTACAAACTGCTCTTTCCAAGTTCTCTACGGCTTCAAGCACGATCACAATTTCTTCCAAAAAGCAAAAATATAAGATCTTACCTACCTTATCAAGGAAACCCCAAGCTCAACTCCATATCCCTCCCTCATCTTGACAACAACAACCAGAAAAACCGACACTCAGTAAAATGTTGAGATGCAGCGCCATCGGGTCCTTCTCCTATCACTACCTATTTCGCAATGATCCGATGTCCTGTTCGAAAATTGGGAATTGCCAACAACCGTGGAGCACGTATCCCGCCCATCTATAGAGAGGCTCTTGGCTCTCTTTTTCCATTGTTTTGTCCATCGCACGGTCCATTGCTTCTGCGGCGACCTGCATCGCTTTGGCAAGATTCACTATGCGGCTGCCGCTGGCTTTTGGTGTATTATCATCTGTGGTAGTGCTCTGTTTAGTGAACGAGCCGAAGAACAATTCCGAAAACCTCGACCCGTGTCCATCGTCAATGTTCCACAGCGTCGATACAGTTGAACTGGCCCCAGAACACATCAGTGCAGGGACAAGTCCCAAAACCTCGTCTCCAAGCGGTACATTCACGACACCCCCTTGACACGCTATCATGTTGACGTGAGTACCGGGTGAGACACGGATGTCGAAGATTTCTCGGGCAGTCACGCTCTCAACCGGGCGTTGCTCAGCAGGCGGCGCACACGGCATAGGAAACTCGACCTTGTGATCCAAAGGATCTTTCGATCCCAAACCGCAATGAGTGTGCATATGGAGGAGACGAGACTTTCCAGCAACTTTCAGGAATTCTTTCTTGGAAGCAGTCTGGTCGATCATTGGTTTTGTGCCAAACCGAGCGGCTAGTGTCTGGATGCTTTCGCGTCCAGCTCCATAACTTTCGGATTCGGATTCTGGAATACCTGATATGAATTTGGCGTTGATGGGCACAGGATTTTCTTGAGCTAACTCTGCAGCCGCGAAGCATGAGCGCAGAAGTGACTGGCTGTGTGTGTAAACAACGGGATTCCGGTGTATCAGCGCTTGATGTCCTCTAACCGCAAGTGCATGAAGCGGGAGCCGGTGGAGAGCAGTGGATGGACACAGTACAAGGATATCATCCTTCTTGACATGGCGCGAGAGCGGCGCGATGAGACCACCTAGCGTGCTATCGAATGCTTTGCGTGCCTCTTCCGTGTCCAGAGTCTCCTTCCCTGGGAAAAGATATGTTTTTAGCCAGGTATTCACATCTTCTACTCTTGTAGTCAACATATCCATGGTAAGTTTCACACTCATGTTTCGTTTGGATCGCTTCCTAACTGTGAACAGCAACAGTCTACCGGTGGCCCCGGTGAAATACGGAGGGAGATGGAACCAGTCAACCAGGGCAATGCTTGTACCGCTCTGGGCTGTGATTCTGGCCACATCAGACAAGTCGAACGGCTGAGCCTCTCTCAAGTCGAGGAGTTGCCTCAGCAAGTCGTGCGTCTCTCTCATGTTTCGACGATGCTTGTCCAGCTGCCTTCGCAGAGCGAACTTGGCCATCCCCTGAGCCTTCTCCACACGCTGTTCAAGGTCCAGCATCTCGTCGTAACCGCGTGCAGCTTCAGGACAAGCCTTGATCTTGTTCACCATCTCAGTTGGATCAGACATACGCACCCCGATGGTCCGCGCCAATGAACGTGCTTTGTACTTCTGCACCCATTGCCATATCTTTGTGATAGTCTCATCCGACGGTTCGCCCGGGGCCGCGAGAAGCAATTCGATGGCTGTGAGGATCGTATATGCATTGGCATTCGATGCGGTGATGCTCTGCCGGTGTGTGAACCCTTCTAGGTCTGAACTGGAGGAAGCATGGAGCTCGCTCAACGAAAATGTCGCATCAGCCTCTTCGGCTTGACTGATTCCTCTCTTGCGGAGGTCGTGGATTTTTGCCTTGGCATAATCTGAAAGAGAGGAAGTATCGTTCTCTGCCTTTTTGGGCCCACTGTCTACCATTCCGCCTTTGGTATTCCTGGAGCTCGCTGCTTGCTGCTCTAATTGTCTTATCCGTCTGATCATGAACATGCAGATTTGCGCCCCAGATCGCTGATGAAGAGCCACCCGAATCAGGTCCTTGCTTCCATGAAACTCAGCCACAGCACGGTCGTTGTATGTTTCAGCATTTGCCAATCGTTCTCCTGATTCAGCGCCGGTAAAGTCCTCCAAGTCATCTAGCGGCGCCATGTATGTGAGTGCAATTTGGGCTAGCCAACTGCCCTTGTTGCCTGGAAACTTGTCTCGGAAGATCTGGGGGAGGCTTTCTTCGAGCTTGAGTAGACTCTTGAGCTCAGAGAGGCGAAGGTCCCAGAGTTTAAGATCAGAAAAGTGCATCTGCCTCCCGAATCTAAGCATGACCAAACAGAACAGTCGACGGTTCTTTTGATGCAGAGGGGGTTTACCGAGCCATTCACAGAGACGCGTGTACCGTCCCTCTGTGGGCTCATGGATACCGGTGGCTTGGGGGAAGACAATGGTTTTCAAGGCGGCTTCTGTCATGCCTATGAACTCTTCAAGGGCAGAGTTCCCATTGGCGATGTCCTCGAGTAGCCACTTCAGTACCAGCTGAATGGACATTTCTTGTATTTTTGCCTGGTACCCAATGGCATCGCTCCAACCCCAATAGAATGTCTCATCCCCATCGTCGTCCTGAATCTGAGGCTGGGGATCTGGCTGCACAGAAGAAGTGGTGTTCCTCCGGTAGCCCTGCCTCGAATGCATCCAATTTCCGACCGATGGTGTAGATGTTTCCAGTTGACTTGCCTCCTCGTCTACCCTACCAGCTTCATCTTGTCGACGAAGACTTCGCAGGAGTGATGCCTGACTCCTGAGGAGCAATGCCCGCACCACTGGGGCGTCGAAGTGCGGATACTCATTAAAGAAGTTATCGACCCAGTCGAGAGCGCTATCACGATCAATTAGGCTCGCGAGGGCAACGGAGTTGAGGTCAACATGATGATGAACCAGATCGCAAATATCCTCCGATACCGTCCGGTCATACGTATCGAGGCGCGTCTGCACGTCAAAATACGTGGTCCTGAACAATTCCATTCCGGTGACCTCGTAATATTTCCTGGACAGATCTGCAGCAGCCGCTAAGCAATAGCCAGTCTTTGTGCCGTCGACAGCCTCCATGTGAGTGGCCAGCGCCTCTGTTCGCTCTAATTTGTCGATAGGGTCGTTGATGCATGACAGCCTCTCGTACGCCATTGCTTGCATATGAGGCGTAGCCTCCCTGTTTCTGATACCAAAGTCACCGCAGAACCTCTGGAAAGCCGCCTCAGATTCTTCGAATTCCTCAGCGGCGCTTTCTGGCGCTTGTAGCTGAATGTGCGTGGTTGCCCACTGAAGACGAACCACCGCCTCGATGTAGTCCCGACCTCGACTCGGAGGGATGCTTGCTACAGCCTCCAGAAACTCGGTGACCACAGGGCCTCGGTCTTCTGGTGGCGTACGATTCAGCTCCACGCGGAACAGGGCATTGGCCTCGTTGAACATGCCTCGCTGCGTCAGAGAGCGCCGCAGTAGTCGCAACCCACCCCAAGGTATCTTTTCACCTGAAGCGTCTGTCACGTCATGTAGCGGGATGTGCTCTGCCTCCGGATTATTGTATCCCGAATAGAGCCTTGTGAACAGGCCTGCAATGACATATCTACGAATGCAACCTGCCTAAGCACCATGTTAGGTCGGTCGTCAAATCAAGTTTGAGGGTCTGGAGACAGCTGCCGTACCTGGACATCAGTATAATCCGCTACAGGTACTCCAGAAAGCCAATGCTGTGTCGTTTCAATCTCTATCTTTGACGACGTCACATCACCCCGATGTCTCGTCCCGAGCATGGCCCACGTCAAAAGCATGAGTCGATATTCGGGTGATTCGAGGTCTTCTTTGGCCTCTTGCAGCTGTGAAAGCTTTGAGTCTAGGATGTGCCATGCCCGGCCCCATTTGCCCGCCTCCAACTCGAGGTCAGCGTGCTCAATGGCGACAACCGGAACTGCTGCAAAAGGCCGAAGATCATTGTCAAATATTGCTCTGGCTTCGTTTGCGAGACCTGACATCTTGAGCCAGATGGCACGTTCGAGCTGTTTGACGGCCTCAGGGGGCAATGAGCTGTACAGGGAGGTGTATATCCCCCAGTAGTGGGGAGATATTGACATCTCACTCATTTGATCCAATGGTACATCCATTTTGAAGTTTTGGGTTTTGAATGATAATAGAAGCGATCAAGTTGTATGAGAGCAAGTGAAAACAGTGTATAAGATAAAGATCGAGATGATGCTGAGTATTTGGAAATGTTATGTCGCTTCTTACAACAAAGCCATACCAATCTTATTATACTATCCTTCTCATATTATATCCCCTCATCCTTTACTCTTTGGCCTCACAGCTTCGTCTAACATGCACCTTTTTCAGCTCGTTTCAGCTTCTTTCGAATTCGGGAGTTGAGGGGAAGTCACACTGATCCTATTGGACGATACCGGTCAATAGCGTCTATTGTGATGCGCGAGATAAAGCAATAAATGTGCACGACAAGGGTGTTCGGGACGACTTAGCTTTCACGAGATACGTTGCAATCGCTATTATGCGCCGGTGGCGTGGTGATCTAGATCCAGGAGCCTGATTCTAGAACGCGCAATGAAACGTTGTGTTGTAGTGAGGCTGAGTGCTATTAGTATATATCTTGGTGTGTGTATTGATCCAACACCAGATTCCACGGACTATGCTATGCGAATTTAAAGACATTTCATATTCACTAATACCGTTCAACATACGCCTGCCCTCTATTGAGAGCTTCGATCCCACTTAAACAAAATAATCGCCTCCATTGGCCTGAGCATAATGGCCGAACTCCCTGACGTTTCGAAATCACCAATCCCGTCGTCTGTGTTTGATAGTGACGCTGATGACACCAACTCCACGTCCCCTGTCCTTCTGCCATTGACTGTGTCGATCGATGATGATGGCGCAGGACAGCTCTCAGCACCGCAGACGAATGACACCGCCCAACTCTCTGAACCACGAATGATCATATCATCTGGTGACTCACCCAGCCTTTTGCAAGCTGCACTCAAAAGACCTGTCCTCGCCGGAACCTACTTCAACGAGCCAGCGTATCTCGTCCAGCTGCAGTTGCACTTGTCACTGTCAGGCGGAAATCGAAGCTGGCTCAGACGTATACAGACGGTCGATATTCATGTTCTTGTAGAAGATGCACCGAGAGACGATGCACCGAATGCTTCGGATGATTCTGAAGACAGTGACAGTGATTACGAGGAGGAGGAATTTCCGCATCCAGCAATCGTCAAGGCATTCCCTAGTCCCAGTGGTTGGGAGGGTACACCACAGTCTGCTAAGATGTCGTTAACGCACGGAATCGGCTTGCAAGTAGGCTACACTC
>JAAQRH010000381.1:0-19358 GCA_013186785.1 Fusarium pseudonygamai
GCTTGGGCTTTATAAGGGCTGGCGAAACTATGATTTGTTTTACTTCACACGATATAAAGTTTGCGAAATTAGAAGAAATTGAAAGTAGATTAGACAAAAACTGACTGACTGATGATCAATCTTTGATAAATGATAGTTGAGAAACCAGTTATACAAGCCAGATTTCCATGGTAGCCAGTTACAATACTTAGACAGCCCCGTTCAACGGAGCTGAAGGATACACAGGTCGTTGAATGCCCATGCGGAATCGAGGAACACGATCCATTCGGTTCAAGGCTGTTGTGGGCATTCTTAGGACTGTTTCGCGATACATAGTCTGCGTCTCCCACTCATAAGAGCATCCAATAGCTCGCTGCATGCCACCCTCGGAAGCACAGAACATGAGAGTGACTGGTGGCCTGACAGCCTCGAACAAGGTCAACTCCATGTTGTACGTATCTACAAGAGTGAAAATCTGAAATTGTTAGTCAACAATCAAAGCGCCACAGAAAACAAAGTGACTCACCCTCATGTCGCCTGGGCGAGCTTGCTTAGCTGCCTCAACCTTCATCCTCACCTCGGGATCCTTGTAAGGATCGATGCCCACGCGCTCGCCATCATCGTTAACGATACTACGGCTGAGGGGGCTTCCATTGGTGCTCCAGGAGAAGCGACCAAAGTTACCTCCAAAGATGGACCTCTCAATAGTGGGGGCATTGAGATGCCCTTCAAAGCCAAACATCTCGGCTTGAGTATCAGCAAACTTGCCCCCATAAATGACTCGAACCAGGTTAGGTGTGATTAACCAGATCCAGACGAAGAGGAGGAGGAAGATGACGCCAGGGGCAATGAGGGCAGTTGCAGAAGTAGTGCTGGCGCCGGTGGTATAACCATACGGGCTGCTAGAGGAAGTGCCAGAAGAGCTGCTAGCGGATGCACCACTTGCAATGAGTGCAATTGCAATGACGAAGAAGACTCCGTTCCATTCAACTGCCAATGCTGCGAAGTATCTCTTCCATGACGGTCCAGTAGACCAGTACACGGGATAGAAAGTCTTCCAGCGGATGGAGATGCCCCAGGCACCATCGATGATGATGGTGTCTTTGTCGGCGATACCAGCTACCTGGCAATAAGGAGTAATGTCCCAGAGAGCTGACTCATAGGCATCCTCCATGTCGTACCATGGTTGATCCTTGTCTCGGGGGAGTGTGCAGATGTACCTCTCGAGGAGTCTGTCAGAGTCGTTCGCCAAAGACAGTCTTGAGAAAGCCTGGAAGGCAGTGTCGGTTCGGTCAACTTGAGGTCGAAGTCTCAAGAGACCCATAAGGGCATAAGCCTGGTCACCAGGGAGATACTCCGTAGTGTGGCGGCTGTACAGACACTTGAGTGCCAGAACAGCTTGCTCTAGACGACTCAGGTTGATGGAGCCGAGATAATGATCAATCAGATGGCGAGCCATGTCGGAATCCATGTACGTCCAAACCAGAGCAGCGAACTGATTCTTGGCGACAACCAAGGGAGACTGGAGGTTTCCGTCGCGAGTGTAGACCGAGATAGTCCGGCCTGGGCTCAGAAGAACCTCAGGGAAAGTCCACATTCGACTTCCCCACTCGCGAAGAAGAGACTCAGTATTGGCCTTACCGGAGTGTCCAGCCTTGGAGCCTTTACCCCTCCCAACAGCGATGACCATCCTGTCTGAACCGCGGAGAACATCTGAAATGCGATAAACATCAGACTCAAGCTCATTCTCATCGCGCATACAGCTACAAGCGATCCAGTAGGCAGGAAGCTTTGCAGCTCGACAAGCGGTCTCAGCGATGTGATGAAGAGCCATCATGTCCTGCTCAGAGCTATGGCTAAAATGCTCAGTAGAGTAGGCAACGAAGAGATAGGCAAGGTTTGTGTCTTGTCCCTCATTGTTCTCCCACTCGACAACACTGCGGACATCTACTCCTCTGTTCTCGTCGTTGAACGGTTCACGAAGGAAGCAGAGATAGCGAGGTCTCAGCATGCGATAGATCTGATTGTTACGAGCCATAAGGGATAACCCCTTGCGGTTCTCGAGCAAATTGCTCCAGACCTTGGCGTCACCATGATACCTGTAAAGAACAGGAGCATAAGCGAGGTTACGCTTGATGACATTGGGCTTGCCATCCCAGAACTGCTGATATCAGTATATTTGTCACATTATTTAATCAACATGCAACTTACCACAAGAGCCATGGCAATAGCAGCCGGGAAAGTTCTCAACACCATGATACCCCAATCTTCCCAACTCTTGGGATCGTAGCTAAAGTCAATGATCCACGTAGCAATGCGCACCTTCATCGGAGCGACCTTGCGAACATAGGTTCTCTTCCAAGTTGAAGTGCCAGGGCCTTCATAGATAGAATCAACACATGCAACATACATGTTACGTAGGTAGCCATCATTGTGGTGCAGATACCGATCTGAACGAGGCTTGAAGGAGACACGACCAGCATAGTCTCTATGCCTCAGCTTAACCTCACTGTTCGTGTAAGTGTAACCAGGCTTCTGGTACAATACAGGGTTGCGCCATCTGTAGATGGATCGCGAATCAAAGAAGTGCTTGCTTCCTTTGAGCTTGACAGGAAACTCCTTTTCAGAAACCTGAAAGCATTGTCAGCAAGCACTTGTCATTGGATGGGAGAGTATTCACTTCTTTCTCATTTGGACTGGTCGAAGTCGTGAGAGGCGTGGTAGTTACGGGGACAATGGCACCTTTGTTCTGCTGAGAAATGTTCAATTTAGATACTAGAAACAAAAGCAACCACGGAAGAGCTTTACCATTGGTCCGTCCTGCTGACCGCTGCTAGAACCCTGTTGATAGATGACACCTTGTTGACCATTGTAGGCCTGGACTTGTCAGTGGTTGCAATAGTAGATGATGTGTAGTTACTAACCATAGATGGCTGTTGGTACTGCATTGTGTTGTGAGTCTGGGGTTGTCCAAGAGGGATAGACTGCTGATATCCTAGCGACCCAGGGGAAGCTGGATAGCTGTGGGACTGGGCCGAGAGTGGGCTTGTAGAAGGCGATACAGCTTGTTGATATGGATGAGTGTATGGCTGGTTCTGGTAGGACTGTAGAAGATGAGACACTGGGAGGGTAGTCGGGATATATAGATACTCACGACGACCGAGCTGCCTGGAGTATATGCACCGCCGTGGGCTTGGTGAGGTACAGCAGGGGGTGGTATCTGATTATACTTGGCCTTGTTAATACTAGTTCTCTGCAGATGAAAGCGAAGTCGACTTACATTGCCAACAGAGTTGGGATCCCAGTGCCCTCCGTGTGCCTGTGACACGTGTCAATGATTGAATGAAGCAAAGGAGAACACGAGAGAGAAATACCATGGTTCAAATGTGCAGACCTGTGATGAAGAGAAAGTGATAAAACTCAGGATGAAGGAAATAGAAAGGGTCAAAGTCCTTGAGACCGACAGGTGGTTCTTCTCCACGCTAATAAATCACAAGCAAGCCCTACGGCATATGTCACAAAGGAGCCACAGCCTGACTAAAAGGAGCTGAGCATGAAGCTGAATGGGTGTAACACATGCATCCTATGAGAACACAGAGCCTAGGCTCCGATTTTGAATTATATCTTAATATATGAGCTTGATAGCGCCGTTCCTTTTGCCACCGGAGACCTAGACCTTTCAGGAAGTGCAGAGCCCCTTCATTCTTGAGCCCAGAGCCTGCCACAGGTAGAAGGAAAACGTCCGACGATGAATCAGGGTACTAAAATAAACTAGTCTAAAGGCTTCCTCAGTTATACCAAAGTTACCTACATCTTTTCATCACTCAGAGGAGAGGTCCTGGGTTTTCTTGCCGCCCCCTTGACCTGATATCAAGGGGTGTGAACGTGTGTGACTATTCTTGACTTCCTGCATACAGCCTCACAATATTGCAACGGTGATAGGTCGCTGACGATAAGTCGAGAGACGGCATATTCCGTAGAGTTGAGGCTCGAACAGCAAACTATTAGAAGCGGCTGAGCCTCGATATGTCACTCGCAGCCTCTGCAACTGTGATATTGGCCGTTGGGGGCCGGGGGGTTAGGACTATTCAGCCATGGCGTTACCCGCGGCTTTGAGAGTATCACAAACCCTGACATATTGTCGCAAACGCAGTGTCAGGATAGGACGCCCTGTGAGGTTTGGCGCCATGGAGAGGAGAGCCACAGGGGACCTCTTGACCAAAAGCGGCATGCTGGGCGAATTGAGGATGTCTCACCAGGGATCATCATTGGACTGCCTTTTCAAGGATCTATTTATCTATCCGAAAACCTCTCCAGGATCACTAATATTCCGTTTGGTTGTGAAACGCACATGATCAGAGGCGCGGGAGTTGCAAACGATAGCGTTGAGGCCGCAGCGAATAGCAGCATTGATAACATTGAACCCCTGGTCAACGAGACTTTCAGCCCTGGGAAACTAGACCGGTCTGAGTGTAACCCAACCCGGGAGGTCGGGAAGCTTGATAATCTAAACTATATTATTTTTACGCGAGAGATGGGCCAATGAGATGTTGATCTTGTATCTGGACTCGTTGGTGGCCCATTTCCGTTCAGAGACGGGGATATGGCGTTTTGGTGGTTGAAACATGGCTTGGTCTGGACACACCTGATGGCTGCAAGCTTGCGATATGCCTGAAATAGAATACATACATGAAATGAAATGATAATGCACAATCACGACGCCATGGTCCTAGATCAAAGGGTTCGGCGCTTGTGCTTGGACGAGCTGGGAATACAATTGAGGCCCCCAAGTGTTAGAGACTGAGACTGTGGGGAGGATTTCTCCGTCATAAGACAAGCAAAGCAACAGTCAATTTACTTGGTCAAAGTCATACTGGGCCGTAACTTACAACGAATCCACCATGTCCTGGACTCAGAGATCTAATCCTTATGATACCTTTGCTCAAGAGGCGACTCAAACGCCGCTCGCAGTCGCTTTTCCACAATGGATGCTGAACATCTGGGAAGTAACCCACGGTAAGTGACTGGAACTTTTCCTTTAAAATATCTCGCTGATCGTTTGTAGATCATCCAGAGGGCCGTTGGTACCTGGAGCCTAACGCCCGTTGTCTACGGCAAAGGGCAAGCTTGAGGGTTGTGTAAGTTTGTCCCATCACGAAACAAGAGGATGCCTTTTGCTTTGCATTGCATGAAAAGATAGAGACTTACAACGCCAGGTTTGCACCTCTTGATCTTCCCCGTCGAGATGCCCTCTCCCAGTTCGTCGAGCTCTTCAACATCCTCAACGTTCCCAGCGACTTCACCAAAGAACGCCTCCAATCTGTTAGCCACAGCTTCGGGCGCTCTACAGACGCTCATGGCTCCAGCTCGTGGTTTCACTTCCTCTGCAAGAACATCGACATTAAGCAAACTCCCGGAAATGCCCCCGAAATTGACAACCGTGCTGCCACAATGGGTTATCACATCTCTACCCTCCCGCAGGCCGACTATAGTTGGCATCGCGCAGGCTTCTTCTTGAGAGTTGATAACAATGGCTGTGTCACACTTGTTTGCTTTGGAGTCATGCAGAAGGTGAGGGAGAGGATTAATGAGTTCGTCGCCGCGAAGGCATGGCAGCATGTGGCGACAGATCCGTATATTCTGTTTGATCTTGTGTTTGAAGCTCTGTACTTTGAGGTTGATAACACTGTTTGGAAGATGAACACTGTTTTTGGTCCTCTGGAACATGTAAGTCGCCTGCTTCCAATATGTCAGGCCCAACTGACTTATGCATTAGTTGATTCTTGAGTATGCCAACTCCAAAAATATCCGCAAGATGAGCTCCAAGGTCCCATTTTCTGCAATGCACAATTGCGCCAAGCACATCATCCACATTGCAGAGGCAATTGACTCATGCATCATGCTTGTTGACGCAACTCTCCACAACGTCGGCAATCATCAGCATTCAGAGCAAACAACTCTTCGAGAACCAATCATCAAACAGTTGCGTGAAACTCTCGAGTATCGGCGCTCGCTGTTTATGTCTAGTCAACTCCGACTCAGCAGTCTTCAGAAGCGTATCGACAACGCCATCACGCTTTCGTTCAATCTAGTCACTCAGCAAGACTCAATGGTGATGATTCAGGACTCCAATTCCATGAAGGTCATTGCAGCTATCACCATGATCTTTCTACCAACGACTGGAGTTGCTACCGTCGTTGGCTCCCAGCTGTTTACGTCTGAGATTCTGAAAGACGGTACAAGCTGGGACGTTAGGCTTACACCATTATTCTGGACTATGTTGTGGATTTCTATTCCTCTTACTGTCTTTGTGGTTCTTTTGGCGATCATCTGGCATTGGTGGGTTCACACCGAGTCTCCTACAGGCGAGGTTGTGCAGGTGGTCAAGAGGGCGGCGACGTTCAGTTCTTCCGGTACGAGAACGCCACCCAATGGCAATGCCAAATGATTTTGGTTCACAGCCGGGCACTTGGGCCTTTCCTTTCATTGTTGCGACTTTGTCATGGTCCAATCTTCTGATGGAAGTGTATTATCTAGCGCCAAGGCCATATGTATTTACTACGATTTGACATATACAACTACATTGTTCTTGACCTCGGTGCTACCAAATAGTAAATGCGTATCCTTGACTGACTCGCAGTCATAATGAGAAGCCCAACTTGTGGGAAGAACTCGATGCTCAGTACAAGTCAAAATTGCATTTAGCACTTGAACACAGCAGGGCCAGGGATCGTGTAGGTAGTGGCTGTTATCCCTATTAGCACAGCTTAAACTTCAGCTCAGACGGAAAAGTACTCACCCTGGTAAGGGTTGTAGGTAACACCGGGGTCGGTGCTGGCATACGCTCCGGGGAAAGCAACAAGGTTTGAAGGAGTTGTGCTACCGGAGCCGGAGACCTTGAGCTGATGGCAGCCAGGGTAGAACTGAGCTCCGGGGTATCCTGTGGCGGCGTGAAGAGCAATGAGTTCATGGCGGACAAGGTAATAGCCAGGCTTGATGCACTGAGGAATGGTGTAGTTGACACCCGAGTTACCAGACTTCATCAAGGGGGTCTGGTATGACAGCGTCAGCAATCTTATAGCCTCGTATATGAAGGACTTATACTTACGCTAGCCCAGTTGCTGCTGGTACCGTCACGCCCACCCTCCTGAATCTTGAACCAGACCTTCTGAGTACCAGGCTCCCAAGTATCACAACCTGAATCGGGGCAACGAGCCATGTAAGTAATGACGGGTCCGACGTGAGACTCAGGCCAGAGAGTCCACTTCAGGTTGACAGTTGATCCAGCCGTAGCATCGGCATGAAGAGCAGCAGGTGAGCTTCCCGGCTTACCGCCAGCAGTGTAGCCGTTGCACTGCATATCGATGGAGGTGACATCCTCAACAGGTCCGTTGCCTGGAATCGGTCGGGAGATACGCTTGGGAACAGGGTTCATGTAAGGATCAGTGTTAGGATTGTAGAATTGGTATGTCTGCCCGTTAATAGTGCCTGACTCGACATATCCGTGGGCAGCAGCCAGGCCAGCAGTGGCGAGAAGAGAGTATAGGAAGTGCATGCTGAATGCCTTTCAAGCTATAAGGGTATGGCAAAGAGCTTTAAGGGTATATGAAAGAATGATCCGAGTTCTGAGGTTGAAAAGCTTGTCGATCACATCCTATCGTGAAAGATTGCCGTCTTATATAACGATGAGGACGACGTTGAATAGACACTAACTGACAAGGTCCCGTAGCATGTAGATGAAACGCGCCCGAGTATTTCCACCATTCAAACAAATGTTTCTCAATGCTTTAACTTTGGGGACTCTCATGATCTAAACA
Source organism: Fusarium pseudonygamai (assembly GCA_013186785.1). Taxonomy (NCBI): domain Eukaryota; kingdom Fungi; phylum Ascomycota; class Sordariomycetes; order Hypocreales; family Nectriaceae; genus Fusarium; species Fusarium pseudonygamai. The sequence continues at coordinate 7,797 of JAAQRH010000381.1, forward strand.
GAAGCCAGGGTGAATTCCCCAATTGGGGAGTGGAAGTTCGGAGCTTCAATCATCATCCCAATTAAGCATCATACCTTATTTTTACTCCGCGACCGAATTGACAGCCATTGGCTCACATCTGGCTAGATGAGAATAGTTCAGGATTTTAGTTGTAAATTGTCATCATTATCTTCATCAATTGTCGATGGAGATATTGAAGTCGAGATGATCGTGTTCACCATCATTAGGAGCACGTGATATCAGAATGACTTGCAGGCAACCACTGAATTGAAACACCAAACAGACAACATCACCGTAGCCATCAAAACCCTGCCTATAAATTCGTCCTTAAGCCTGCCAGATACTGTATCAAAATCTAATCGATCGGTAACTCAGCTGCCATGCGTGTACCGCTGGAGGTCATGGGACTCATTGCCGAACATGCGGCTCAGCACCTCAGAAATGCATCCCCATTCATCCAACCCACGAATCAAGAACAGGCAATAAAGGCGCAAGAACATCACCGTGACTTATTAAACCTAGTTCTTTCATGCAAGACCGTCTACAATCATAGTCGACACCTCCTCTACACCTGTCTAATCCTGGGGAATGCTACCGACATAGTCGCCGCTCTGGCCAATATTGTCAAACATCCACAAGTCGGACCGTCTATCCGTCACATAAGGTGCTGCACGGAGCTTCACTCCGAAACAGAGCGGGATAAGGCTTTAGAGTATTGGCTATTGAACCACTCACACGATGCGGCACTACTCCAAGACACCCTCAATGCAGAAGGTTTGCGTCCTCCTTGGTGGAATGAAAAAGATATCCCTTGGACGTGCTGGGAGGGATTTATATACGATGACTGTACAGAGTTTGCCCTCTTGGCCCTTCTGCATATGGTGACGGAGCTAGAGACGCTTTCGTTCCAACAGCTTGATGGAGACCTCATTACAAACTGGGAAGAAGCGCGAGATTTGGGAGCATCTTTCGCGCAAGCTCGGTCTGGATCACACCCCTTCTTGGGTTCGTTACGAGGTCTTCACTTTGGTAGTGGGACTTTGTGCGGCATGGAGAACTTTCTTTCCAGTCAATTGCACGAAAATCTAGAAGTACTGGTCCTCGATGGTATAGGTATTGAGGGCTTCAGCCGGTGGACCAGATACTTTGAGTTCAAAGGCACTCACCTGAAGGAGCTTTCTCTGGGAAAAAGAAAAGCATATTCCAAAGCTGCTGTTGATCCTCTTCTTGCCCCAAGAGAATGGGTCAATGGCAGGTGGGTTACTCCGGGACCAAAAGAGCTAGACACCCAGTCTGAGGTGTGTTTGGGAGGTGAAGAAGCGTGGAGGCTCTCGGTTCCAGAAGCCAGGGATACAATGGATTGTCTCAAATACTTCAGGAATCTCAGGGTGTTGGATGTTGTTTTTGACAGGACTCCTGATTGGCCATCTAGGTCATTGATTGCCCTCAAGAACATTGCTTCAGGGTCTCTGGAGGTTTTTAGAGTCGAAGGTTACCCATTCAAAGTTGTTCCAGGAGACTTTGGACCATGCAACACTGAGTATGAACGTGCTTTTGTTCCGAGATTCGATACGGTCGGGTAGGTTAGAAGTTATATTATGGAGCTCATCACTTTTTCTTTAACAAAGGGCATTGAGCTCTTTCTTATTAGATAAGCCCGTTATACTCCGTTCACATTTAGAGATAACTTGGCCTGAGGTATGGCAACTATTGCCATGTTGCCGTGCCCCTGATGGATTCTCTACTCCTTGTCTAACTGCCTATGAACTTTGTGATAACAGCGCGACCTAGTGTTAGCTCTTCTTGTCTCCTTATAAACGATATTTACTTTCCTGGCATCTATGACTTGATATCCGTCACATATGCTACATAATAAACAGGCCGGGTGTTGTTCACAAGGAACCCACAACGTTCCCACTCAGATGCCCACTTCAGCGTTCTAGTACCTAGGGTGAAAACTACCTCTGACACTCTCCTCTGAACGGTTCTTGAAGGCAACTCTCAACTTTACGCCACCTCGTCTGCACCCGAAAGACGATCAGGTTTCTCCCATCTTCCAAGATGCGACCAGGCTTCTTGAACAGGAGCAAAAAGATCAAAATACATACAACAGCGGGGATTCGCTGGTCGTCACCGACCCAACTACTAATCCGCCCCTTATCAGCTTATCTATGGGAGAGCGGACGGGATCCCGAGTTCTCTGATAGGTATGGTCGTATGTGAGAGATCGTGGTGTTGAGAAGTCTCAAGAGCAGAACAACAAGAGCACACAACGCTGGCGACAACAAATCTGATATAGGCTTGTTAGTCCTATATCAAAGGATATTATAAACCTCGAACCTTCTTCCGACTGAATGGACTGTTTAGAAATCTCTGTGGTGTTGTTGGTGATGTCTTTGACCTTGCGATATCCTGCTGTCGTGTCATTGAGTCACAGGCGACTCTAACCCCTCTCGGAGAGATTGAAAGCCCTACAGATTCAGGGAGCTCTATATATCCATCAGCTAGTTTCTCTAATGGATATTCAATTTGGATAGCGTCTAAGTTCATAATGCTAAGCTTCGTACTTATCGTAATATTTGAAGAAGAGTTTTTAGCATCAATTGCCGCGTCACTCGCGAAGACAACTAGACAATTGGATCAGTTGTTCTTGCTTATAATTTCTTTTGAGTTACTAAAGCAGAGCCATTGTCAGCGATCAGGTGTATTCTCAGAATCGTTGGAGATGCTTCTTTTGGGTAATGCTTGTGACAAGACAGATTCATAGCTATAACACTGAAACATGAAACGGATCCCGCGTTGATCTATATTAACAACACCTTTGTAATTGGACCTCGGACAAAGTCAGTTTGCTAAACTCAAGAATATTGCCATACGTCTCTTTCGAGACTGGCTATAAGAACCAACTCACAGCTCGACAAGGTTAATGGATGAAAGACTGAACGCTGCAGAAAATATGACTTACCCTGCGGTGATACGGATATCGATGAGATCACACTTTCGCTGCGGCAGTTGTCTCGCGTCCTCCGTCCTCTATTGATAGAATGTCTTTTAACTCTGTGGGACAAACAATGTTGCTGGTTTCAAAACACAAGACTCAACCAGAACAATGATCATTGCATCACTACAAAAATATGCCGACTCCAATAAATTCGTGAAATTTAAGTAATAGCGTACAATGAGCCTGTCAATGATGTTATACCCGCTCGATGACTGAGTTCGGCAAAGTCACACGCCTTCATGATGGGTGGACTCGATGCTAATTACCCTGTACAAAATGAACGATCGTGAGAAAGGAAAGGGATAGCTTGGATCTTTTAAGGTAACGCGCAAAGAATTATTTTGCAACGCTCAAGCTTGTGTTCGGGTTTGTCATATGACGTTGATTCTTACTGTACCACCAAGCCAAGGAGTTGATGTATCAACTATCAGAATATCTTGTAACCGTGAGTGCAAGGCTTCGACTACGCTGTGTCCTAACATTGGATGCACAGCCTTTTTAAGTAATCTGAACAGTTTGTACAACACTTCGAACCTCGGTGTTGAACTCATTTGCTCCCTCAGACGAGATACCCTAGATCGTTGGAAGCACTCTCAACAGGATCTGACAGAAACCCGAAACAGAAGCAACCCCTTCTGGGAGAATGTGACGGTTACGGCCAAGATGCAGCCTTTTATTCTTTAGGCATCCAGATGTGCCCAATCTGCTCCAATACCTTGAAAAGCCCTCCCACCCTCGTCGAGTCGAGTGTAACCATACGTAGTATCAACTGAGATTCAAGATCACGCCACTCGAAAGCAAGCTTTGCCGGCCCATTCCCTTGGAATAATGCGTGCACTCAAACGTGTAACATAAAACATGAGATATCAGTTTATATCTCATGCCCGATAGCTTGGCGAACAGCTTGATTTTGGTGACACGCACGGTACTGCCGATAGCTCACCAATATCGGCGAGATCATCGATCTTTTGTTTGTTTATGTCTCAATCGTTTTGAATTGAGTTCGAGACGAAAGATGGGATTTGAGCAACCTTGAAAGAATGCCGGCTTTAAGAGAAGAGCCTAGACTATGGGTAATGCGTTATGGATTATTGATTAAGGATGCATGCGATAATGCCGCGGGCTTTCCTAGAATAACTCGCTCACCAGGACAATCTGAGTGAAGCATCATAGGTCAATAATAACGGGCCTCACATCCAATGCATCCATGATTTGATGTCGACAGTCAATGTTGATCGAAACGTGCTGATAAGGATGTCTCGGGTGTTGTCTTGGTGCTGTTTGACTGTCCCATAAAGATCAGGATTTCCTTTCAGCACTCGCTGTCTTATGCGCCTCGATCGCAGATGAGGCCCGATCAAGTCACTCAATCTCGTTCTTCTTTTCTCTTTTGTCTTCTGAGTGATGTCGCTTGGCCATCGTCATGAAGCAGCGGCTAACAGTGGACTGGGTAGCACACTAAATGCACGCCGAACTGCAAGCGGTAACCCAGCAAACTAGTGAAAGTACGTATTCGTTTGACAAAATAAACACCAAAATTATTGGCGATCTGAGGCGGAATATCGCAGGTTGGGGTGAGGCACGGAAGCTGGCGGGCATTAGCCAGTGAGCGGACTGCAGATCACCGACAGGACAGGAGAGGGTATGAGAGGACATTACGGAGTAGAGCCCAGAGGAAAGCGAAGAGACGAGCGGCGGACGCTGCACAGCCTAATCCCAAACCTGACAGGTCGCCCATGGGTCATCTCGTAACTGGTCCCGTGACGAAAACTGACAACGGCTGAGTGAAACATGGGCTTTGCGGGAGCCTTAGCTAGGCATCCGAGCGATCGATTTAGATTTTAGTCTGGTGAGTTTAGGCTGCTCACGAGTTGCGTAGACCAGTACGCGAGCTTTGGATAACACAGTAAGACAGGCCAGCCACAACACGGCACCCTGGGCTGAATTGCCTATTCAGGAGTAAATGTGAAGAAGCTCAGCAGTTTGAGTTTCATGGCTGAAATCTCGATCTGAGCATCATCAATAATTAACATCTAGATTGCCGGACAGGACTGTCGCAGTAGGCTGGCTAGGCTGGCACACGAACATGCAATACCCCACAACTCTGCAGCACGGTAAAGCTGACCAACAAAGATAGATAACAAGTCAGCGCAACCCCAGATTCACATTCGAATGAACAAAATTACCAACAGCAACAATTTGTCTCTCAAACCCTGCAGAGTGTGGGGGAACAGACCCCGCGTTTTTGGCAAGCCAGTGGGTGATGGCGCCTCAGGGAGCAAGAAAACTTGAGACTTTAGAAGAGGGTGTCTAAATAAACTGGACAAAGAGTCACCTAAACTTAGACTAAACTGCCTAAGCCTTTTCATCCCTTAGGATAAAGCTCTCAAGTTTTCTTACCTCCCCCTGTGGCGGCGCAGGGTCAAAATCCAAGCACGAATAGGGAGACAGCGATAAGAACGACACCCAGTGAACTGAGATGGGGCTGAGAGCACGAGGGAAGCTCTGGGAGGGGGGGTACTAGAGTTTCGGCCCATGACCAAAACGAGTCGAGAACCACTTCAGCTGTGACAGCTCAATCCTGTTCTCGTGACTCGGTTGGGGCAAGATAGAGAAGAGGTTGCCAGTGATGTCACGGCGATCAAGGCCAGAGAAAACGGGAGCGGGAACCAAGGCAAAAAAAGATAAACAATTTTCGGAACACTGATTATACCAAGAAGGCGCAGGGAGAGGACCCCGATCAGCGGTGCGAAAAACAGGAGTGCGGTGCTCTCTGCCCTGTAGGAATGAACACCTAGCGATCAACAATGGACTCTTCTCTGGTTGAGCACTGAGCTTAAGAGAAGGGTTGGGGTTGTGTTTATTGTTACTGTGCGTCACCACTAATCTTCACCCTCCCACCATCTGCAGAACACTGGAATTCAATCGCGGGGAGTAGACTGGCCAGACTCAAAAGGGGAGAGCTGACCCATCAGCACCAAAGGCATGGCGTCACTCAAGAAAGCGAATCAATGTCTTGCACAAATGGTTGTCATTCGTGCATCCAAGGCCCTGCAGACAATGACAGCAGGAGGGCTTTGAGGCCCCCTGACTTTTGTTTCTTGTACAGCGTGATGTTCATCCCACAAAAAATCAACCGTAAGAATGCCGTTTTGGACACGTGCTCACAACAATGCAACGAAAAGTATCAGGAATGGCTGGTTCCGGGAGGTGCTTATAACAAGCTGGGCTTGATTGATAGTGCAACCGCCGGACGCGGATGGAAATCATGCGGGAACACAATGACTGGGAAAGTATAGATAAGAGATTCCCGCCCCGAGGCTCCGGTGGTGCTTTTCGGGCGAGGCCCGGAGTAGCCGCTGAAAGACCTCGGGTTCGGCCCTCTCTTCTCTCCACTGACTCGTGGATCGCCACGTTAAGGGCTCTCCAAGTGCCGGACGAGTGAGTTGCAGCATCAGAAGTCGTAGCGATGATCAGAGTGAAATCATATGGACATTGTTTCGTTCCGTCTGCAACACCGACCGTTCCGATCGGACAGAGCATGATAGATTGCTATCGCAGTTCTCACTGGTGGCTGGATGCTCGGTGAGGTGTCTTATCAGCTCGGGCACGCGATAAAGTTCCGAAACGTGACCCCCAACTTGCACTAGGAATCATCAAGTACCTGCCACCTTTAGTAGGAATCGTAGGCAGCTAGATTCAAATAGTCTTCGTATCTCGCCCATCAGTTGTGCTCCAGATACTGGCACGTATCTATCATATCATAGGCGGTTGAAGTTGCTGGGTTCTGAGTGGAACACATCCAAACGGCTCGTTATCTGTTGCGCCAGCTGGCTTCTCTCTATTTGTCCTATCCTTTCAAAAGGTCTGGTCAGTCCACTGTCACATTGATAAATTGTGCATCTCATCAAATCCCTTTGAGATCCTTGCATGCGGTATTGCTCGACTGGACAAGCAGCCTGACCAATTCTCACCCATTTTCCTCCGTGTGGCCGATAAAAGCGTGAGCGAGGCTTTGACACGGTTACTGACTGCTACAAGGGCTGTGCTCTTCGTTGGCGCTTCGAGCGGACCTTGGACCCCGAAACACAAGCTTCCTTGTGACTCGCCAGTTTGACCAATATTTGTGGTTTGGCTTTTGAACTGTCGAGCTCAATCTCAGACAATTTGCTTGGCGCGCTGCCCTGCCCAAGGTCCCGTTATTCCAGTCTGAACACGCCCCTCCCGTGGCCTCGTGGCCATGCATCGGTGTTGAATAAATACTTTCATTGTTGTCGTTGTCGCTCACTGGAGGACAAAAAGGACCATATCTTTTGCGAACAACAACTTTGTGTTTCTTGTGCCTGGACGGCAGTTCTGTGTTATTGAAACAATATTGGAAGCCGATATGGACAGCAAGCAAGCTTCTCCGCGGCCCTAAGATCAACAACCTTGTCAAATCTGATTTGTCAATAACAGACCCCTGCGGCATCTGGACGAAGACACACGAGCATTACACGACAGCAACAAAACCCTTTCAGCGCTGCAAGGCACGACACGACCCGTTGTCCGCGGTAGCGTAATCCAAACGGCTCGTTCTTTCAACGGACTTCGATTCGAGAGCCATTTGGCCATCAAAGACGTGATTCGTTCTTCACCTGAGCTCTAGGGCTCTAACGAATTCGCAAGCGTCACCCTTGATCGACGAACCAATCCTGAGCTTCGTGTTTACGTTACTGAAACTACTCGTTACTGTGCACACAGTCCGCTGGGGACAAGACGGACACGCGGTTATCCCCGGACTGGTCTTCCTTGCCTTGCTTTGCTTTGCTTCACTTCTGGCGCTCCGGTTTCGCGGTGCGGATCTCATATCCGGCGCTGGCTGGGCTGGAATCGAAGCTTGTTGAGCCTAGGCAGGGTTACACAGCTTGTTCCGAGAAAAAGGGTCCTTTTAGGGAGGAAAAATCATTAAAAGTCAGGGCAATCAATCAAGATCGGGGGACTGATCGACAAACGAGGGAGGGCCTCAATTGGAGAAAAAGAAAGAAAAATAAGTGAGGTGAGACCTGCGACAAAGCAATCCAGAGCCCAGCAGACAAAAAAAGAAGGTCGGGAAACCTTTCAAATCTGTTCCGTCCGCAAAAAGCTGAGGCGTGGGAGTTGACTGCCGCTGCAGCAAGGCCGACAGGGCATTCTGATGAGGCGAGGACCTTCTGGCTCCTGCCAAAACCCCTAGAGAGCCCTGGACGGGCAAGAAAACATCAGACCTTGACCAAGGGTGTCAAAATAAAGTCATCAAAAGGCATCCTGGGCTTATGCAGAGTTATCTAAGTATTTCTGTCACTCAGGATCGAGGTCCTGAGTTTTCTTTCCTCTCCTCAGAAGAGCCACCAACAAGACCCACTCCGCTCCGCTGTTGCCAGATTGATTGCAGCGCCTGCCCGCCTGCCACTGTCCAATTCCCACTGTCCACTCCTGCCAACACACCAAACCCCCCTGGCTCTTAGCCCCGAAGGCAGGATCAAAGGTACCGACCCCAAGTCTCACCCTGTCGTGTCGCACTTGCCCCGTCTTTGATCCCGGAATACGGACTGGGGGGTGGCCACTGCAGACAGGATGATGACTCCACGCTCTTTCATGCTGGCGCAGCGTGAGAGGGAGAGCCACCATCAGCGCCCTCCTTCCCCTTGTACTACCGGTGCTAGTCATAATACTTTGTCTATTCCGACTCCCTCTTTATCTCCTGCCTTCACTCCCATTCCCACACGTTTATTCTCCTCCTCACCCTCACCTTTATCTTCTTCTCTTCTCTTAGATACTTCCTCTCCTCATCACCAAATATCAACACCAACAAACAGTGTACATTATCCATATCAGCCATCACCATCATACAACTCCAAGTTGGCGACTTCAACAGCAGCGACCTCCAAGTCCACCACATTCTCACTTCCGCGCTGGTCGCCAAAGTATGACGATAGCAACAAGCACATTACAGTCACCATATCTCCAGCTCAACCGAACTCCAATGCAACAATGGTTAAACGCAAGGATTGGCGGGAGACCTCAAGTCTTGCCCCCTCGAGCCCACCAAAAACAACAGTTAGTCTGACGACGAGATCAACGACACCTACAAGTCCGGTCAAGATTCCTACCACCAACAACCGATATGGCGCCCATCCTCAAAAGCGTCACTCATCACAGAGGAAACGAAGCAGTGACTCACGATCTTCGGATAAGCTTTCACCGTCTCTCGTTGCACTCTTGGCCGTTACAGATATTCCTCGACATAAGCAGCTTCAAAGGCGCCGCCGCCGTTCCGAGAAGACCCTAACTGTGCAGGAGGTTATTGACTGTCAGCATGCTTCAGAAAAGGAACTGAGCTGGACATTCGGTAGCCCTCTGGACATGCTTCTATCGCCACCTCAGGAAGTTGCCGATGATGATGATAGTGTGAGCGATTGCAACATTGGCTCCAGTATGTCAACAAGAACTTATTCCATCGATTCCATTCCGTCTCTGGACGAGTCATTCTCTAGCGAGTGCCTCTCATCTCTCGGAAGCCCAAGGACACCTAGTCCATGCTCTCGCAGGACTAACTTGACTCCTATGCGAAAGTCGCTGGAGCCTGTTATCTCACCACCTGGTTCCGTTGATGAGCATCCACTAGCCCGAGATGATGTTGATGTCGATGAGCTGGACTTTAGCACTCTCAACCAGCCTGAGGAGGCTCAGCCCAAGTCTCAGTTCCTTGAGCCTTTTAAGCCCTTGAGATCTGTCTTCAAGTCAAATCTCACCGCTTCACTCAGAGCCCTTCGATCAGCGGCCCGATCTTTCTCGGTTCTGAACCTTCCTTCTATCCCACCGGATGATTACTTAACTCGATCTATTCTCACCATCGACCCCAATGTTCCCTATGCTGATGAGCGTCGGCCGCCCGTTTCCGAGGAAATGCCTTCCGCAGCAGTTCGCCGTTATCTCAATCCTACAACCAACGCAAGAATCGAACCGCCAACCAAGACCGTTTTCGCCGGAACTTTTGCTGCATCAATTCAGATGCGAACTTACAAGATTCAGCGCTCCCGAACAGCCCCGGGCTCTACCCGAAACTCTTATCCATCCACATCGCTCCAGTCGCAGCCAGCCCCTGTCCCTCAGCAGCCACAGCCGCAGGTCCCCACTCAATCGGTCCCAGGCATGCGACAGCGGGAAATGCGTGAGAACTCCGACTTCATCCGTATCGCTGTCATGGAAATGGCGATGCGCAAGCGCGGGAAGCTTGACGACCAGCGACCGGGCCGAGCGCGTTTCGCACTTCCTCCCCGACAAACCTCAACGAAGCCCTACGAGATGGGAGTCAACGGTGTCCCGGCTCGCTGGATTCCTATCACAGTTTAGGTTTCCATCGCTGTGCCGTACCCAGAATCGACACCACAAATCAAAAGGCTTGAAGTTCTCGATTTACGACATGCAACACGTCATGTACCTGGCCATGGTTTCTTTGCATTGCAACGAGGCCGGTTCAGGCAGGACAATCCACGGAAGTGCAGCCGATTTGGGACCCACTTCGTGGACTCATTATGGAGTTTCTGACGTTTAACCATGCCATTGGATGCGATGATGCAAATTTTTTGCCCCCCATCTCAATGGAAGGCTTTTGGAAGCATGCCCACGAGCGATGGTCCCACCACCCGACGATAGGCCCCGGAGAATGTGCAACACGACTTTTGACGCAACCAGAGCAAAGCGATTTACCTGGTTCTGACTCGGGAAAACCGGGTCGAAATTACCAACAATCAAGGGGATTGGCCACCGAACACGAACCCGAAACAGTTTGGGCCTCGGCACTCAAGGTTATTTCACCATGAGGGCATCGGCCAACCACACCCTCACAACCAATCACAATTTCCATTAGACATGGGAATACTTGATCATTCTAGAAAGCGAGTGGCATTTTCAGGAGTTTCCCGTTATTACACGTTATTTCATTTACTTATTCCCCTTTCTTATCACCGCGAGGTGGAGAAAAGCGCACAATCACAGGATTGCCAGGAACTTAATTGTTTCTTGTACATTGACCAAAATTCTCATATTTCTTTTACAAACAGGCCCTTTCGGCATTTGACCCCCGCCCAAGCGGGATCGGATGCAACTGAACAAAATCCCGCTCAAGGCCGGGCTTATGGAGAGCCTTGGGACGCGGTCGGAGAAGACTCGGACAGAGAGGGAGTCATCGCATTTGTTGAGAGGAGTTGGCATTTAGGACCGCAGGAACAGAGCATTGAGTCTGGCGAATTGGGAGATCATATCTTTTTTCTTAAGCAGGACTGTCACCGGTACATACATATCACATTCACAAGCAATCGTCTTTGGGACGAGGAGAGGCATAGGCGCAAGCGGCATGGCACGTCGAGGAAGACATTGAGCGGTGTATTTACTTGGATATCCATTTGTTAACATTTACATATTTTGATCAAGACATTACTATTATTTTTCGTGTTCCACAACCCACTGCGAATATTCTCTTACATTGGACCCTTCGGCTATTTGTAACCCGACTTTTTTTTTTTTTTTTTTTTTTTTTT